>JAURVB010014475.1:0-129203 GCA_033002965.1 Piper betle | reverse complement strand
AAATAAAATCTAAATAAACTCTAACTCGAGTAAAAAATAATAAGTAACTCCTAACAAATAAAAAAAACAAACAAATATTGAAAAATCCCATAAAATATAGTACACACCATAACATCAAAATGACATGTTTTATTAATAATAACTCATCTAAATTGTTATATAACATGTCTAATGCGTTATTCGGCTGAAAAATAATTCTATGATCAAATACATTAAAAAAACTACATATTGTCATATACTCTTCATCTTTATAACGTTATCCTCATACATTCGGGTACACTTTACCTTCATCGCTCATAACACATGGCTGGCATCGGCTTAGCATCAGGTCATGAAACTGACTCGACTCAAACTAACGGTTGAACTGATTTATTCACTAATGTAAAACTCTGACTCGAGCCATGCGTTTTATAACTTTCCCTCCTTAGAAAAATTTTATCCTCAAAATTTTACCAAAGAAGTTCAAACTCATCCATAATCTGAAAGAGGTAAGTCTTAGCAAAAGTACCTGGTTGTGAAGCTGGTTGCTCAAATATCTCTGGATATCGCTTCTTGATCTCGTCTTCACATTCCCATGTGGATTTCTTAACTCCTTATCAAGTTCATTACACTCATACTAGGGGACCTTCTTTTATTTGAAGAATCTTCACTCAGTGATCCACAATCTTAATTGCATCTTTTGGATATGTCAGGTTTGGTTGCAGCTCTATCTCTTTGAAACTGACATTATGAGAGTTGTCTGGATGCTACGCCTTTAGCAATGACACATGGAAGACATTGTGCATAGCTGATAGATGAGGTGGCTATGCTCGATCAAATTAAATGGTCTGATATATCACAGACTAAGTTTCCCTTGTGTCCTGAATCTCATATTTCCCTTAGTTGAAGAGACCTTCTAGAGAATGTGATCTCCTAAGGCAAAATGAACCACATGTCTGCGCTGATCAGCATAACTTTTCTGTTTGTCCTGAGCTGACCTCATTCTCTTCCTGATCCGCATTAACACTTCATGTGTCTACTGGATAATTTCTGGCCCAACTACTAATAGTTCGCTGGCATGTACCCAACATACTAGGGATCAACATGGTCTTTAGTCTCCCACTTCTACTATGGGGTTTCCCATGGCTATAGTGTTCCTCCTAGGTGTATGTACTCAGCTTTCACTTGCTATCATACCAAATATCAGGTGATTGTGTTGTATACCTCTCTCTTCATTTCTAGCCACCAATTTGATCATCAGACAACGTGGTACATCTTCACTCCATCCAGATACACTGAGCATCTTGACGTGTGAGCTTCATGAAGAATCTTACTTCCAAGTCTTGGACACTCTGGAACATTTGGCACAAATAGTTGACCATTCAGTCTGAAACCCATTTGCATCTTCATCCAATTCCTAGTGTGTTCCCCACTTCAACCACTGACACAGCTGTTGATCTGCTTCTTGTGCAACCCTAATTTATTAAGGTACACTCGGCTAAATGGTTAGTCGTGCCATCATTCCAACCAACTGTCTCTGGCCTATAGCATACTGAGTCACTGACATTGCTGCCAATCTTGTGGAGCCTCGTACTGGATTCTTGCTCATAGCATCTACTACCACATTTGCTTTACCCTCGTGGTATGCTAGGTCGATCTCATAGTCTAATAACATCTCTAACCATCTTCTTTGTCTACTAATCAAATCCTTCTGTGTGAAGATATATTTCAAACTTTGGTGATTAGTCAATAATCTAAAAGATGTTCCACACAAGTTGTGCCTCCATATTCTGAGATTGAATATGATTGCTATCTACACCATGTGTATAATAGTTAAGCTCATAAACCTTGAGCTGATGAGATGCAAAGGCTTTAACCTTATCTTTTTGCATCAAAATACAACCTCGACCACCACCTGAGGCATCTGTGTAAACTACGAAATCCTCGTGTCCCTCTGGAGTTGGTCTCTCCTTCAGCATCCTTAAACTCTGATCAGTCATTAATAATGCTGTCATTGTCAGCCCACTGCCTCGGTCTAGTTGTCTCACTACATTCTGATAGGATATCCATCCTTGTTCTCTATCTCTGCCCTAACCCGAGAAGAAAAAGTGGCATCTTCTATGGTGAGAAGTCACCATATTTCTTTAGCAATCTATCATGGCTCCTTGCATGGACATTTAGTTCATTCTAAATATCACATCAAATTCTTGTAGCTTGAAGAATATCAAATCAGCTACAAGTTGTCGCTATTGAATCTCAATAGGGACATTAAGCACACACTCGCCCGTAGCTATCGCACTACGGCCAGGAGTAGACACCAATAATTAATGTCCTAAATATTCTATCTTACATCCAATTCTAGTTATGTGTGTGTATGAAATAAATAAGTGAATGCAACCAGATTTAATAAGACTCGAGCAGGTACAAAGCCTAATGAAAGCATACATATCACGAATGTCGTGTCCTCAAGTGCCTCTGCCACTGTGGATGCGTACATCCTCACTGGTTGTGGCTGTGCTAGGGCAGGAGATACTGATGGTGGTACTACCTGATTTTGAGTTGGCGGTGCTTGTTGTCTACCTATCTGCTGTCTTGCCAGCCCTGCAGACATATACCTTCTCTGATTCTATCCTTTCTGCTACTGTCTTAGTGGCTGTTGGTCTCTTCCTATCTAGCCTTGACCTTGGCCCTATTAGCCTCTCTAATGTTGCTGATGTTGGGGAGCTGAGAGGGTAAATCTCTATCGAGGCATTGGGAGTGTCAACTACTGGTTCTAGCCAGTTAGACTAGTTTTAGCTCAATGCTCTAGCTGACCATAACTATGGTCTGCATTAGTGCCTACTCTTCACTTTGTGGCTCATTGTCTTGGTTGACCGTAACTATAACATGTGTTCGTGCCTGCTCTACACTCAACTCCTTGTTGACGCTTGTAATTTTGGCAGAAAGATGGTTTGTTGCCCTGAACTTGGCCATCCATAGCCCTCATAGCAACTGGTGCTTTTGTTCGACGTCTCTATTGTGCTCCTTGTTGTGGCTGATACGGCCTTTGAGGCTACTTCCTTTGGTCAAAATCTCGGCAACATCGAATAGCTATAACTCACTTTGCCTCACCTGCACATCTCACCACATCATCGCCAAAGGTAGCAAACTTTTTATCAAGATAGGCCATCCTGATCTCATGATGGAGGCCTTTATAAAAGAGCTCTATTCACCTTCCTTCGGTGGGAACCAAATTTAGCACAAACCTTTCCAGAGCTCTAAATATGGTCTCATATTGCACCGTTGTTATGGAACACAGAAATAGGGTCTAGAATTCCCACTCCTTTCTCTTCCTAACATCTGGCAAAAAGTACTTCTTGTCGAACTCCACTCTAAACTCTTTCTAGGTGATGTCCTGAGGTTGTCGGTGGGCAAATGTGGAATTATGCACTGAATCCCACTATATTCTTGGTTCATCTTGGAATGCCCCTATAATGATGCATACCATGTGCTCTATTGGGCATGTCATGCTGCCAAATGCTCCTATGACTAATGATATACACAAGAATGCCTCTTATACACCCAACATTTTTCACAAACCTTTCATACTGCCACAGTTCCATATTCCTTTCATCCACTAATCTGTTAGATCATTCTCCTTGCTCATACTACCAAAACGGTGGTCTTGTATCTATTCAGGAGAGAGCTCAGCTAGATAGCCCTCTTGGTAGTCATGCATGAGAAGAGACCAGTAGTGGAAGATTAGGCATGAGGAGAGCCAGTAGTTGCCATGGGCCCTCTGCTACTAACTCTTCCTTCATCACTGCAACAGAGGACTACTCCAAAAATGGCTCATTTGTTTGCCCCATTTCAGGCAAGAATGGGACCAGATGTCAGTGGACCCACATTAGCAAGTATCGGGAAGACTATAGGTGGAAGTGGTGCTGATTGGTAAGAAAATCTGCAAGCAAAAACAATGAGACAAAATATACCAATTGGTACAACTCGAAGCAGATTTTGCACACATGTAACCTGTAATACATGTACCATCATAATCAACCAAGGGTTATGTGAGATCCCTCAACTTAGTCTCACATCTAATACCTACTGGGACAAGATCATGTTTATAAGTAGGAATGAACTATAGATCTGTAACTTGGTTGACCACTTTTTAAGACATGACTTAGCCCCTTATGTTGCACCTTGAGGCGGATCGTTACAAATGGTATAAGAGCAACTTAGTTCAATGTTAGATGTTGGGCTAGACTAGGGACATTGGCTAAGGCTACTAATTACGGGCCAGAGAAGGATGTGTGCTAAGGCTAGCAACGGGTCGAGTATAAGAATTTCAGGGATGAAATTTCCTAAGTTGGGCGGATTGTTAGATCCCTCAACTTAGTCTCACATCTAATACCTAATACCTACTAGGATATGATCATACTTATAAGTGGGATTGGACTATAGATCTTTAACTTGGTTAACCACTTTTGAAGAGATCACTTAGCCAATTATGTTGCACTTGTGTCGGGTCGTTACAGGTTAGCTCTGATACCAAGGTAGTAACACTCTATGTCGGTTCACCTTTAAACGAAACCAGAAACTTAAAAAAATAATTAGGTTATTTTGTTTAGGGTTTTGTGAATCTTAGAATGAACCATAAATAATATTTAATTAAATTAATTCTAAAAAAATCATAAATTATCAATTATAACCTTTAGAGTACTGGTACAATGGTTTTAAATAGGTTTTATTTATTAAAGTTTTGGGATTGGAACCCATTCGCATCATTTCAATAGTCATTTTTTTGACTTTTCGTTATTACACAAATGATATAATTTTGAGTGATTACGTTCTTTTCTATAAAATTTAATATAGTGACTTCTTGAATTCTACACATATTTTTATATATAAATGAAAATTTTGTTAATGGTAAATAAAACATCAACTTGATAGTTTGTGAGCACATTTGGCTCACAAGGGGAACGTTTTTGAGAAGGTTCATTCATATTAGAATTGTGTGTCGTAGTTGCGAATGCCTCATCAAAATTCCTGGCCCATATAATTACTTGAAATGTTACATATTCCTATTTGGGAGTCTTGGTCGGTTTGAGCTCACATCGACCACCATGCGCGGAGTACAACTAGGGTCAAAGAATTGGCTCAGTCCGACATGGAGCAACACCAACCCTTAAAATTATATATTCCTATTTGTGAGTCTTGTTCGGCTTGAGCCCACATTTGACCATCATGCGCCAAGCGCAACCGGGGTCAAAGAATTAACTCAATCCGACATAAGGCATCACCCTTAAAATTCTTAAAAGATTAAATACTTGCCCCCATGCCGAAAGGGGTGATAGGGCGCAGTGTCACAAGACGAATCATTATGTACTTGTGATACCTAGAGGGTGAGTCAATGGCAAGCATCGGTAACTACAAGCCGAGGGCCACTTAGCGTGTGTGTGTATACATCGGATTGTAGGTGGATGGGCGGCCACCCAGCTAGCATAATAAGAGCTTGATATAGGCTCATAATCATTAAAAGATTTAAATTCAAATATTGTGGAATATGTTAACTTGTTTCTTGAAAATATATGACTTAGTGTTTTTATCACTAGCGCGAAATTGCCTCTGCAGGTGTGACCATAGAAGAATGGGTAGATTCGGCACAGCTAGAGGACCCTGTTATTTGACTTTTGAATTTTCTTATTTGTTATTATACTTTTAGATTGTTTGCATGGCAGCTGGATTTCGGTTTGGTTCAGGAGGCTTAGATTAGTCCGAGCATTTGTTATATTAAATTTTATCTCATGATTTTATTTAAATTCTTGAAAATTAATAGAAAATTAATTTGTAAGACACTTAGTTTCATATAGTAACACTTGGCCCGTGGCTCGGAATGGGTGAGTTGATACAAAACCGTTTGCTAATCTACTTGATTCAATTAAGCCAACCCGGATCTAACCTCGGCGGCTTAAGATGTTGATGCAAGCATACAATGCATCGATGAGATGCTCAGGTCTAACATTGTTCTAAATTGATGTTATGATATGCAATCATGTTAAAAAACAAACAAACACGTGAAAAGTTCGAAGAAAATAACTATTTTTAAAACAAAATGGACAAAGACTCCCCCTAAAAAGGCAATAGGGCCACCTTGCCAACAACTAACAATATATTTATATATATATATATATGAAAATAACAGTGGAAAAACATGTCACAAACATGATGTTTTGTTTCAACATTTCCATTCTATTCATTTCTGATCTTCTGAGCCGATTCTAGACTCCATTGTTCAACTTGTTTAGTTTTATTCACAATTTTTAATCTGATACAAAACATTTTATTAATTCACAGAAATGACATTTAATTCGCATCATCCAAAGCAATTCATCATTCAACCATATCAATTCCATTCGGGAAGTACATGTGTGTGTATTACATCACTACTCCTCCATAATCCTGACAATGCTCAGTCCTCGAGATTCTCACCAATATAGATAATAGAAAAACATATGTAACGAGTGTTGTTGGTCAAGAAATAACTAATAAACAAACAGGCACAGGAGAGCTGACACTCTTGTTAAAGGAAGAGAGTCCTATACTTCTCATAGAATCTCCTATAAGGGCACCTAGTTAGGAGTCGTCAGCCTCGGCTCGACAACATCCCATTCTATCTCATCTCATTCTTTAGCAACTTTTAAACTATCCCTTGCATGAGAAAAATCAATTTCCACTCCTTCGGCATTGTACATCCTTTGTATCACTCCTAACCCCTGAGCATAGAGGCCAACTACTTTCTGGCATGCACCATTAGTATCCTTTGAAACCACAAGTCTAGACATGCGATGCATTCCAATACTAGTAAACCTCTAGACTTCTCCAGGTTTGAGGAACTCAAATGTGGAGTTGTCAGTTTCCCTTGGGAACGGAACAACCTCACTCACCAATCCATAGCCCACTTCGTCTGGCACGCATCCCTTAGCGTAGTGCTATTTTCTGTTTTCCCTTGTCTCACATCACACTGAAAACTTGAGAAAACTATATTTACATAGGCCTGGGTAGGGATTTCAATGGAATAGGCCTCAAGGCATCGTGATCTAGATCAGAGTTTTCAAAAACAAACTTAAGGGATCTCATCATCGAGGGTTATTAATCCTAAAATTTGTCCAACTAAATGGTCTGTGTGGAGTGTGATGCGATAAATCCACCGCTTGACAAGTTCACTTACCTTAAAATAAATCACTATAAACTAATGAAGTCAAACCTGAAGTGAGTCCTAAATGGACCTCGTAGAAGCTCTAATCCTATCCATGCGCCTAAGCAGTGAGCTCCAACTCCATACATACACATCAAAACTAAAAGCTAACACCTGCTCTAATGAATTCACACACCATATATCACACACACATCAATGCACAAATCATATCAAATCACACACATCAATCCATATTTGATTTTCTAGGCTACGTTGCATTTGATTAAAAATACATGCTTAATTCACTTAATTAGCTCTTTAGCATTTATTTTAACACAATTCGAATCACACAATTTTTTTATTTACAATGAAAATATTTATCACATCAATCATTCAAATCTTAACATGTTGTGCTTATAATTATCATATTTAGTTAATTAGGTCAAAGTTAATTATACCTCGCATCATCGGCAATCAACAACGACTAGAGTTTGTCACGCTGCTCAAGACTCAAATTTGGATTCACTCGAATTTGACATTGAGTTCAATCTGGTTTGGCTGTATGAATTTGGCAAAAAATTTGGTGAATTATATCGAATCCGATTTTTCTGCAGTTTTCAATGGTTTTCTGACGACTTTTCCTGCAAGGCAATCGAGACTATGGGTTAGACCGGATCGACAAGCTTGACCCGATTGTGGTGGTGGTGAGGGCGGCTGTAAAACCCAACTTCGGGTTAGTGTTTTACCTACTTGTAGGTTGCCTGATGCGGGCCAGTCTCGAGTTGGTTTGAGCGAACTTGATTCAGACCAATTTTCAAACCATGAGTTTGGGGCCCAGATGGCCGTATGAGCATGTTATGGAGGCTAAGTATGCCATACATGCAAATGATAGTTTTAGTTATGATACAGTTGAGCATGATTTATCAGTGTATACACGAGGTAAAATGATTTTTTTATGGGTTAGCGATGGTTTTAGGCCTAGATTTGGGTCATTGCAATGTTTAGTATCAGTTTGGGATTTTCAAGGTATCTCATTTGCATGCATCATAGGGATTTTATATGACCGGATTGTACTCCAATGGGCCCAGCTTGATTTAGTCATTGATTTTTATCTGATTGAGTTCAGGGTTTGAGGCTCATTTAGTCTTCTTGCCTCGATTCCCACCAACAAAGTTACTTTTAGAACTTAAGTTAGTTTTGACTTTATACGATCTCGATTCAAGCTTTCCATCCATATGTATATTTCATATATCTATAGGTAAACCCCACTAAGCCATGAGCTATCAAACGTTTAGATCGTGCCATGTGGCAAGATCTAAACGTCTATGTCAGCCATGGATTCACCATATTATTTTTCTAGAGATTTTTGACAATTTCAGAGTGTACACCCTTAGCCCTGCCGCCATTTTGGCTTGCCTCCAGCGAGTCTCTAGCTCGCCCTGAGCCACCGGACTGACACCTCCATGATTGCCTCACTGCCGGCTTTCTATTCATACTTCTCATGACCACCGGCTCCTCTGTAGTCGCTCCCGGCGATGAAATTTTTGAAGCCATTTGTACAATCGCCACCTCCATTCACCCCCACCGTTCAAGCCATTTTCCGGCACCGGCGAGACCCGTCTGGCCGATCCGACCACCCTCACAATTTCATCATACCAATATCTCCATTTTGAGATCGCCCATGAGCACCGCAGCGGCCGTGATGGCTGCTGGCAATGATGCCCCACCCGCGGCTATTCCACCCTCTTTCCAGCAATTTTCCAGCCAGCCAATGGCTGGACTCTATTGATCGTCACCACCAACACTTCCACCTTGGCGCCTCCTGTCAATCCCAACTGGTGGCACCCCAGCCTTGCCGCCGTTCGCATTTTCCTGTGATGGGCAACGGCTGCCCTGTCTGGCCCGTTTGCCCGTTTTCACGTCAACCCGCCCGCGTTGGCCTGCCCACCTGGCCATGCTAGAGTCCGCCAGTCTGAGCCTGTGTCCAGGACCATAAGTCCTTACCAGCCTAGCCAACCCAACCTAGCAGTTTAATTAATCCAAACCAAGTTGACTCAGTCCAACTTGGTTCAGTTCATCTCAGTTGACCCGATTTGCTCAATTTCAGACTGTTTTCCTCTTCATTACAAAGAACTCCCATCAGTAGTAGCTAGTTATTATGTAGATAGTTGCGAGAGATATATCATGCAATAGAGTCATAGCAGTTGTCCTTATTCCATTATAGAATAGAGTGTGATACTTGACTAGGGACTGAGTTAGATAAGGCTTAGTGAGCAGTCTGGTTCCTTTTACAGGGACACCGGAGTGTTTGACCTAGACTGGCGATAGAGAACCGTGCAGCTCCATTAGCATGTTCTCTTATTTTGTACTAGAGTTCAACATATTCTAGTAGGACTCCCAGGACACCCTAGTATACTAGTAGGACCTAGACGAGAGTGTCCTAGGGGTACAAGTAGTTAACCGATCACATTGGCGAGGATCAGGGAGACATGGATAGATGTTAGGCCTCATACGTCGCACCGAGATAGTTTTTTCAGATATAGCCCAGACTAGTACCCTGCAGTACTTTAGAGTACCTAATTGACGACCTAATAGACCCTTAGGGGTGAAGCTATGGTTTTCCCACCGAGGTACATTGCATTTCAGTCCCCATAATTTGCGGTGACCGTAGGAGCTAGTCCAGCAAGATGATTAGAGTATGCATGGTCAGTCTAGTGAGACGATTAGAGCATACATGGTCAGTCCAGCAAGACGATTCTGAGCATGCATGGTCAGTCTAGTCAGATGATTTCAGCATGTATGAAATGTTTTGCCAGGCAATTCGATTACGTGTAGTCCATGTAGCTAGATTATTAAGGAGCTAGCGAGCTTTTTCAATGGTCCAAGTTCCAACTTCTTGTTGGTCTATTTGGGCTGTGTGTAGAGCTTTTGAGGGAGAGCTATTAGTTTGCCAATGAGATGACTTCTTTAGTTGAGTCCTCTGATCGCAGTTGATGTGAGAAATTCCTCAGACGAAATTTTTATAAGGAGGAGAGGTTGTAAAACCCAGCTTAGGGTTAGGGTTTTACCCGCTTATAGGTTGCCTGATGCCGATCAGTCTTGAGTCAGTTCGAGTGAGCTTGAGTCAAACCAATTTTCAAATAATGAATTTGGGGCTCAGATGGTCATATGAGCATGTTATGAAGGCTGAGTATGCTAGACTTGCAAGTGATAGTTTTAGTTATGATACAATAGAGCATGATTTATCAGTGTATACATGAGGTATACAAATGATTTTTTTATAGGTTAACAAGGGTTTTAGGCCTAGATTTAGGTCATTGGAGTTTTTAGTATCCCTTTGGGATTTTTAGGGTATCTAATTTGAATGCTTCATAAGGATTTTGGATCGCCAGATTGATTCAGTCATATAACTTGATTTAGGCCTAGATTTTGGATCGCCGAATTTTATAGCTTGATTGATTCATATATTTTTATCCAATTGAGTTCAAGGTTCGAGACCCATTTAGTCTTCTTGCCTTGATTTCCACTTATAAAGTTACTTTTAGGACTTGAGTCAGTTTTAACTTTGGATGGTTTTGATCCAAGCTTTCCATCCATATGTATATTGCATATATCCATAGGTGACTCCCACTAGGCCACAAGCTGTTGGACGTTCTGATCATGCCATGTGGCAAGATATGAGCTATCCAGTCAGCCTTGGCTTCACAATGTTATTTTTTTAAAGATTTCCTTTGATTTCAGAGCTAACACCCTTAGCACTACTGCCATTTTGGCTAGCCGCTGGCAAGTCTCAAGCTCACACCTGGCCACCAGACCTATAATACCCACCCATTTTGAGCCATGAGCCAAGTGTTACCATATGAAACTAAGTATCTCATAAATTAATTTTCTATTAATTTTCAAGATTTTAAATAAACCCATGACATAAATTTAATATAACTAATGTTCGGAATAATCTAAGCCCCATGAACTGAACCGAAATCCCACTGCATTGCAAACAATGTAGAAATATAACAACATATAAGAATAAATAATACTATAATAATAGAGTCCTATAGTTGTCCCGACTTTACCCATCCTTCCAGAATGTTCACACCTGTGGAAGCAATTCTACATTAGTGATAAAAACACTAAGTCATATAATTACAAGACTCTAGTTAATATATTCCCAAACATTTGAATTTGAGTCTTTTAGTGATTATGAGCCTATGCCAAGCTCTTATTATGTTGGGAGGGGTGGCCGACCCATCCAACTACAATCTCATGTATGCGGACACACACTACGTGGCCCACAGTTTGTAGTTACCGATATTTGCCATTGACTCACCCTTTCGGTATCACAAGTGCATAATAAGTCGTCTTGCGCCACTGCACCCGTCAACCCTTTTGGCGTGGGGCTAGGTATTTAATCTTTCAACAATTTTAAAGGTGCTGCCCCATGTCGGACTGAGTCAATTCTTTGACCCTGATTGCGCTTAGCGCATGGTGGTCGAATGTGGGCTCAGACTGACCAAGGCTCTCAAATAGGAATATATAACATTTCGAGTAATTATACGAACCTGGAATTATGATAAGGCACCTGCGATCCTAATATGAATAAAACTTCTCTAAGGCCTTCCCTTTATGAGCCAAATGTGCTAGCAAACTATCAAGTTGATGATTTATTTACCATCAACAGAATTCTCCTCTATATAGAAGAATATGTGTAGAATTCAAGAAGTCAGTACATTAAATTTTATAGAAATGAACGTAATCATACATAACTATATTAAACAATAACCATTTTTGTGGTAACAAAAAGTCAAAAAACTAACTATTGAGTTAAAGTGAATGAGAGTCAAATTGCACTCACAACTCCCAAACCCAAAAATTCACTAAATAAAACTTATTTAAAACCATCCATAAATACCATCGTACCAATATGTTAAAAGTAATAATTGATAATTTATGATATTGATTATTAAGAATTACTTTAATTAAATAATATTTATGATTCATTTTAAATTTATAAAACCCATAATAAAATAACCTAGTTATTTTTTTCAGGGTTTTACAAGACCGGCAACCCATGACTGCTTCGCTGCTGGCTTTCTATCCATACATCTCACGACCACCGTCACCGTCGTAGTTGCTGCCGATTACAGAGATTTTGAAGCTGTTTCCACCGCTGCTACCGCCGATTGAGCCATTTTTCGGTGCCGATGAGCCATCTCTGGCCAATCCGACCACCCATACAGCTTCATCTTGCCGAGATCTCCATTTTGAGAACCCCCACGACCACTATCGACGCCGCGATTGCCACTGGCAACGCCTCCCTATTCACGTGATTCTGCCCTCTTGCCTACCTTTTTCCGGCCTGCCAGTGGCTGGACTGCACCAATCATCACCACTAGCACCTCCGCCTTTACGCTCCCTGTCGATCCCGACTGGTAGCGACCCCAGCCTCTCTGCCATCGGCGTTTCCTGGCGATAGGCAACGATCACCCTGTCCAGCCCGTTTCCCCGTGTTCACGTCCACCTGCCCGCGTTTGCGTCCACATGGCCATGCCTGTGTCCGCTGGTCTGAGACCGTGTCCATGTCCATCAGTCCAGAACAGCCCAACCGACTTAGCTCAGCAGTTTATTTAACCCAGACCAAGTTGACTCGGCTCAACTCAGTTCGGTTCATCTCAGTTGACCCAGTTCAGTCATTTTGATACCCTTTTCGTCCATTCTTGCACTGTTTTCGGTAATTTAAGAACCCTTATGTTAGTTTAGATGCAAATTCATATGATTTAGCATGTTTAGATGTTATGATTATTTTTCTTTATTTATTATTATTCATTTCTTGTTAGTCATGTATTTATCGATTATCATGAATGTTTATATGATTATTTATTATTAATAATGAGATATATTTACTTATTAATCTTAGTCTTTCTTATGTTTCCTAAATTGTATTTATTTATTTATTTATCAAATTGCTTGTTTGAGTGTATGCCATTATTTATTTGTAATTAATTATGTATTCTTGTATTACATAAATATGATATTATTATTATTCATGATTAATGAGTATTAACTATTTGTTTATTTATTGAATTATCATTCATTTATTTAACTATTTATATATTACTAGCATGAGTAAACACGAGTATATGTGATATTTACTAGTGTTTAGCCGTGTATTTATATAGTATAATTATATTATTATTTTATAATTAGAGTATTATTTATGTTCTTGTATTTATTATTTATCTAATTATCTATGATTGCATTTCCTTGTTTATTTATTCATTAATTACTTATTATTATTATGTCTAAATTTGTATGACACATGTTTAGTTATATGTTTGTTAGCACTATTTTCATTATTAGGATGCATTGATGATATGAGCATACACCACGAGCATGCATCATATAGATATATCGATATTTTACTTAGCAGTGGGTTTCAATGTAGGTTATGGAGTTTGAGCTCATCGTACATGTGTCAATGCGCTTGGAGGTTGGACTATAGGTCTGTAGCACTCTCCCCTTGCTTTACTCTCTGCATCTCGAGTTTAATCGTGTTTTCAATGTAAGACGTCATCGGCGGTGTTTTATTGGATCCATCCAATGTCTGGTCATTTAGCTATATTTTCTACACATGTTTAATAAAACTACAAGGATGAGATCTCTTGTTGGTTTTTGAACTGAAGCTCCAGAAATATATGATACAAACCTCTTTCCTAAGCCTATTCTATAAGTACGCTTATTTTTACGGATTTCACAAATACGAGAGTGAGTATGGAGATATGTATAGACTCCATTAGCACTCCTTCAAACCTTGAGCTCGTGCGGTGTATGAGGGTACTGTATAGCGCAGCACATTTCTAGAATTTGTGGCACTAACTAAACCATTCCTTTTACCACTCGAGTACTATGGTGAGTGTAATATGGAGGATGTGAGTAGGGCAGCTAAACGAGTGATCGAGCTGAGGTCAGCTTGTGCTCGAACTCAACATGAATAGCTCGAACTTTATTCGGAGTTGACTCGAGGCCGAATGAGTTTTGAACATAGATATTCGAAATCAACTCCAACATTTTTATGTTGTTTGAGCCGAGCTCAAACTCGAATGCACTTAAAGTGTTTTTTGTCTAGCTCGAAACTAGCTCATTTGGGAGTTCGAAATTAGCTTGATGATAAGGTCGAGCTTGAAACCAACTCGTTCGGGAGCTCGAAATTAGCTCGATTATAAGGTCGAAAGTAACTCATGCTCCTTCAATTAGGCTTTTATTTATGATTTTTCCCTATTTATTAGGGTGGAGGAAATTATTAATAATGGAAGATATATCCAACAAAAAATAATATTAAATAATGTGGTGAGCGTGGATTGAACACGCAACCTTCTAATCTTATGCCTAAGACACTCTCAACTAAGCTATGATGCTATTTTGATATTCTATTGTATATAAATAAATATAACTAGTTACAATGAAACTTATATATATATATATACATAAATATTATCTTAGAGGGCAAATAATGTTTATGTCTCAAACTTTAATGTAGGTCGTGACGACCCAGATTTGATAAAAAGTAAAAATTATAAAATAAAGCACCCCCACCACCACCATTGATTAGTACATAGTTAATAATAGCATTTATTTATGATTTTAAATATATTTTATTAGGCAAGTGATATTATGTATATTATTATATTATATTATTGAGTCGAGCTACGAACCGATTTCGAATTGAGTTCGAGTTATAACCGAATCGAGTCGAGTCGAACACTGTCCTTGCTCAAACTCAACTTGTATGATTCGAGTTCGTGTTGAGTTTGAGCTCGATCATTTAAATGTTGAGTTTCTAGTCGAAGTCTAGCCAAGCCGAATGCCAAATGCTCACGAGCTGGCTTGCTCAATTAGCAGCCCTAGATGTGAGGGCATAAGCATTGTGTGTATGAATATGAATATTAGCCATGCATGTGCGCCGGCTCTTTTTTAAGTACGTTTGCTAGCCACCTAGTGTGAGGCAATTCTAAAGTTTCATAGTTTTCATGGGTAATGGAATAACCATTTGCGAGTTTATACTAGTTATTTTTTGGACCAGTAACACTCGTTATTGACGTCTTACATATAATATATGTAGGTCTTGCAAGTCCAAAGTCGACTTTAGTATGACAGCACTTGAGCTCATGCAATTATTTAGTTTCTTACTTTTACTTATATTGGATGTCTTTTGATGCGTATTTAACAATGTCTTCCATTCTCATGACACCAAGAAGATTGTTTCGATCCATTTTATTGATCGAGTCTTATTGACCAACAACTTTTGACATGACTCGACTCAATCATCAACATTTCTGATTCAGTTCCATTAGGTGAACCAAAAATCGGGGTGTTATAGCAGAAGGAGTGGTTATGATAGCTAGTGGCTAAAGGCGGTCAGATGGCTTCTCCAATAGGCCTTGGTCGGCCTCGATGCCACATCCTAGCGCCCCATGTCCCAGAGCCAATTCACTGCCAGTCGTGCCACTCTGCCGCCGCCGTGCCGCCAACACACCACCCTTCAACCCAGGGAGTCTTTCACCCAAACCGAGGGCCACCACCAAAGCCCGTCAAGGCTGATTGGTCAACCCGACCAACAACCCCGTGTCGGTTCACCCGTGAACCAAATTAGAAATACTACCTGTGACTGAATCATTTGCTAATATATTTGATTTGGTTAAGCCGACTTGGATCTAACCCCGGCATCTCAAGATGGTGATGAAAGCATACAATGCGTGGATGGATGCTTAGGTTCTAACATTGTTCTAAATAATTGGTATGATTTGCAATCATGTGCAAAAACAAAACAAACACATGAAAAGTTGAAAGACAATAACTATTTTTAAAATAAAATAGACAAAGTGTCTCTTAAAAGTGCAATGGGGGCCACCCTGTCAACATAAAACAATATATACATATATAAATAACAAGGGAAAAACATATCCCAAAACATGATGTTTTCTTTCCACATTTCTAATCTATTCATTTCTGATCTTCTGAGCCGAGTCTAAACTTGATTGTTCAGCTTGCTCAATTCTATTAACAATTTTTAATCTCATACAAAACATTTTATCGATTCACAGAAATGACATTCACTTTGCATCATCCAAAGCAATTTATCATTCAACCACATCAATTCCATTCGGCAGATACATGCATGCGTATTACATCGCTGCTCCTCCGTAGTCCCGACAATGCCCGGTCTTCAAGATTTTCACCTACATAGATAATAGAAAAACGTTAGTAACGAGTGTCACTAATCTAGAAATAACTAATAAACAAATTGACACAGGAGAGCTAATTCTCCTGTTAAAGGAAAATATTCTTATACTTCTCATAAAATCTCTCATAAGGTTAATAATTAGAAGTTGTTAGCCTCGGCTCAACAACATCCCATTCTATCTTATCTCATTCTTTGGCAACTTTAAAACTATCCTTTGTGCGGGAAAAATCAATTTCTATTCCTTCAGCCCTCTACATCTACCGTATCACTCCTGGCCCTAAGCAAAAAGGTCAAGTACTCTCAGGCATGCGCCTTCAGTACCCTTTAAAACCATATTTATTAACATGCGATGCATTCCAATACCCGTAAACCTCCACACTTCTCCTGGTTTGAGAAACTCAAAGGTTGAGTTGTCAAGATCCCTTAGGAATGGAATGGTCCACTCACCAATCCGTAGCCCACTTTGACTAGCACGCTCCCACCGCAAAGCACAATTATCAGTTTTCCCTTGTCTCACATCTCCCTAGAAAACTCGAGGAAACTACATGTACATAGGCCTGGGTAGGGATTGTAATATACTAGGCCCTAAGGCATTGTAATATAGATCTCATCCTCGAGGGTTATTAATTAGAAAATTTGTGCAACTAAATGGCCCGTATGGAGTGGGATGCAATAAATTCACCACTCGACACGTCCACTTACTTGTTAAAAAAGTCATGATAGACTAATGAAGTCAAATTAGAAGCTAGTCTTAAACGGACCTGGGAGAAGCTCTAATTGTGTTCACACACCTATGGAGTGAGCTCCTACTCTTTACCTACACATCAAAACTAAAAGTTGGTGCCCACTATGATGCATTCACGCATCTTATATCACATTCACATCAATGCGCAAATCATATCAATCACACACATGAATCCATTTTTGGTTTTGTAGGCTACGATGCATTTGATTACCAATACATGCTTAATTTACTTAATTAGCTTCTTATTATTTATTTTAACACAATTCAAATCACACAATTCATTTTTTATTTAAAATAAAAATATCTATCACATCAATCACTTAATTTCCTACCATGTTGTGCTAATAATTATCACTTTCAAATAATTAGGTCAGAGTTAATTATACCTCGCGTCGTCAGCAATCAGAGATGACTAGAGTTTGTCGTATGGTTAGAGGCTCAAATTTAGCACTCGACTGTGTCTGAAGTTCGATTGGGATTGACTAGACGAATTCGGTAACAAATCAGGTGAATTTCAGCAAATCCAGTTTTTGGTCGGCTTTCTAGCAGTTTTTAGGAAAATTTTTCGGTGTGTCAATCAGGGCTATGGGTCGGAACTGGCTCAGCGAGCTCAACCCAATTATGGTGATTGTGAGGGTGGCAGCGGTGGGGGTGTTTGCCAGCGGCAGCAGAGGCGATGATTGCCAGTGGTGGCGATGACTGCCAGCAGCAACGACAATTCGGCCAATGGTCGGTTGCTTGTCCGATTGGCCCTTGGCTGGCCTTGGTAGCAACCCTCAGTATGGAGGAAAGCTCGGCTAGGTCGAGGGGAGACGTCAGTGGCACGACGGCGGTGGAGCGGCTAATTGGCACTGTGGCACTAGGACAAGGTGTCGAGGCATCATGGAGGCCAAGCAGCTGCTGGAAAGCTAGGGAAAACACAGTGACAACTTAGTAATGGTCGGCGATGTCCATCGTTGGCAGAGCGGAGGCTGGAGGTGGTGTCGACAGTAGTGATCGGGGCGGCATCAGGGTTTAGGGATCGGGGTGAAGGTCTCTGGGATAATCTTGTAAATAAAAGTTGACTCTACTCCCACTCGAGTAAAAAATGATAAATAAATCCTAATAAACTAAAAAAATCTAAAACAATAAGGAAAAATCCCATAAAATATAATACATAGCATAATATCAAAATGCCATGTTTTATAATTAATAACTACCCAAACTGCTATATAACACATTCTAATGTGTAGTTCGGCTTAAAAATAATTATGTGATCAAATACATAAAAAAATTATTGCATATTGTCATATACTCTGATAACTCATTTCTCATTATCTTTCTGATATTATCATCGTATACTTGGATACATTTGATGCTCGTCGCTCATAACGCACAGTTGGCCTTAGCTCAGCACAATGGTCATGAAACTGACTCGACTCGGACTGATTGTTAAACCGACTGGTTTGCTAATATAAAATTTTGACTCGAAGTGCGGGTTTTATACACCAGGTTCACCAGCCGAGCCAGTATTCCCATTCCTTGTCACCAGCCCTAGTAGCCTTTAGACAACATCTTATGGAGCAGTCTGCGCTGCAACAAATGCCCGAGTCAACCCTTGCATAGCTGCCAAACTCTGCAGCAATACATTATCGTTCCCTTGCTCCTGAGGAGCACACTGCCTAGCTTGGTTCCTAGTATTGTCCATGTGCGATCATAGCACTTAGTGCCATAGAAATAATAATCACGTATATGAATTAAATTCTAATTCTAGAGGACATTGACATGTAGACTTCTTCAACACGGTGTTGAGCCATAATTTGCATAGGATATTTAGAGATGGATACTGAGACCATTTGTAACGACCTGCTATGAACCGGATCTAGCCATCACTTAAAAAAATAAGGGAACAATCCACCAATATAATAACTTAATATCATGATAATTAAGTATTTAATAATAAATAGAGGAGAGAAAAATTAATTTATGCAAGCCAAGATATTATATAAAACAATCAAAGTTAAACATTAAAGGGTAACATATTTTAAGTTACAAATCATGGTACATTAAAACTTATGAATTGGCACGTAAGAACCAACCCATATGTCCATGCATGACATCCAAAAGACAATGAGGGAAGTCTAGTGGTCAAAATAATGAGGTGAAGCTTCGGCTTGGCACATCATCATGTCCTCTCCTCATCTGTCTATATGAAATGGCCCATCTGTGAACGCAATATTGTGTTAGGGCTGAATCACTAAGTTGTATACTAACCATAATATAATAATATTGATTCACAATATTCATCTCACGAGCATATGCTGAGCTCTCTTGCCTTCAAGGGTGGCTATAGGCTTGCGGGGTTGTTCATCTATTATTTCTCATTTTCAATATCTAAGTCTTATGTTGAGTTAGGCTAACTCTTTGACTTTTCCCCACACATTGAAGACAAGTAAAGTCCGAATCTAGATTAACTGAGACTCCTCTGAATATTAAAATTTTACAAACATTATGGGAACTTAAATAGATGGATGTTGGTAGGCAGAAGTGACGCAGATTCTACTCTAAGCATAATTAAATTATAGTTTCAGCATACTTTCTAATCTACATGGATACAGTGATATGGTGAACACGTATTCATTCACACTCCAAAACATCAAGTTCTTAACTTAATAAGTTCATTGAATAATTGCATACCATATATTTCTACATATATTCATATTTATTTCAATACAAAAGAATAACAATCACACAAATAGGGACTATGCATGGGCGCGGTCTTATACTGCGCTGCCTTGGCTTGCATCAAAGCGTGGCATGGCCGTGCACCAAGGTGCACGACTACTGCTTGGATTTTGTGTCTACAACCAATGGCTGTGCTGCCTTAAGTTAAAAAATAAATACTTGGTTAATTTTCATCATTCAAAGAATGAGGTTTAATACTTAGTTTAAACACAACTAAATCATGCATATTAATGGTTAACATTTAAACAAAATAATTCTAAACTAATTAAACACATCTATTAAACATTATGGGAGGAATAATCACTTGGTGCATGGAAACAAACATCATAGCATACTGATCAAGCAATATGGACTCTAAATGCAAATATGTAGTCATGGCTAACTAGCATTAAAATTAAATGGAGAAGAAGAATATATCAGCGAGATATTGACAGGAAAAAGTGATAATGGAGTGCACGTCCAAAGACTAAATGAAGGAGGAGAAGAAAAGTGGGATGGAGAAAGAAGGGGAGGCCATACTATTTATAGAGTTTTACTAACTTGTCAATCGATTATTTTAATCCACCCTTCCAAAACTCTCTTTCTCCCCCACCTGGACTGGCCCGATGGAAGACACACATGGCCATCACCCCCACACGGGGTGGTCCAATGGGAGCCAGCCAAGGCAGGTCCCACACACATGGGGTGCTCCAATAGGGTAAATCCATTTTATTATTATTATTATTATTATTATTATTATTTATTATTTATTTATTTTTTATCCGGATGTTTTACATTCGTCTATTACTCTCAAACAAATGTGCAAACTGAGGTTATAAATAGGACACTCGAGCAATATTTGCATTGTTTTTCAAGTGCAAGGCCTAAAGACCAGACAAAATGGGTGACTTAGGGCTGAACTTCACTGCAACATGACTTTTCATACAGCTTATGTTGTAAAACTCAGTAGATTCCACTCGGAATCGGCCAAGTTAACAAGGCTCGGTGGAAAATCGAGTCAAGAAAGGGATGGCCAAGTTTTTTTGAACATCGAACCAGGAATCATTCGAGTCAGGCCGATTCTGATCCAATTGATCCCGAGTTAACACGGCTCGGAGTAGGACAAGTCGGTGAGGGTGACGGTGCAAGGGAAGGACAGGGCAGTGGGGGGTTGGGGGGTGGGGGGGAGTGAGGACGAGGGTGGTGGCTAGGGACAGGGTGGCGGCGGGGGATGGGAGACAAAGAGTGGGTGGCAATGGGGGACAGGGCACTAGGGTGGTCAAGGACGGGGGACAAGGCAGCGGCAGGTGACGGGGAACAAAGGAGTGGGTGGCAGCGGGGGATAGGGGACAAGGGTGGTGAGGGACGGGGAACAAGGTGGCGGCTGGGGATAGGGCGGTGGCGGGTGACGGGGGATAGGGCATGATGGCAGTGGGGGACAGGGGACGTGGTCAATGACAGGGGACTGGGGATGGGGGATGAGGGTGGTTACAGGGGACGGGGCGGCCCGGAGTTAGGTGGGGTGATGGAGGAGCAGCGCATAGTGATCGGGGAGAGAGGATCAAGGAAAAAAATAGATGGTGGTATTCTTGTAATTAAAAGTTGACTCGACTTTGATTAAAGTAAAAAGTAATAACTAACCTTAAATAACTTTTAAAAATAAAATAATACAAAAAAATAATATAAAATATAATATATACTGTGATATCAAAATGACATGTTCTATAACTAATAACCCACCAGCTTTCACTGATTAAAGTAAACTGATTCTTGTCTGACTTTTGATGAATCGATTTGATTAAATAACTCTTTTTCAATCTGATTTAATGTATGTTTTCGATTTTTGCAACTATGCATACGGCTATTAAAAAGACCCCTCTTCAGGCATTATGTGGTATTCCACCTCCATCAATTCTGAGATACCTACTGGGAACAACAAAGTTACAATGTGTAGATAATTTGCTTTCTTCTCGTGCACTGCTCGAAGAGCTCAAACATAATGTGTCCATAGGCCAATCGAGATCGAGAACACAAGCTAATAATCATAGATGATAGGTGGAATACAGTGTTGTGATTGGGTATTTAGTTGGCTTCAACATGTGGCAGGCTACCTTGTGACCTCTAGATCCGTGGAAGAGATGATGGATTTGATGGTGAAATAGATGGTCGGACTTGGGAAAGAAAGTATCGTCTCAAAGGTGAAAGTTCATAATGGGGTGGGCATCGGTCGGACGGACATAGGACAAGTTATTGTCCGCATTTGTCTGAAACTTTGTCGGACAAAACTTGTCTAACCGAGTTAATGTCCGACTTGTCGGTCGGGCCTGGACAACGTCCGTGGATAGTCCGAAATTATACACTAATTCCTAACCCTAACCTTACTTACCAAAATAATCTGCCGTCGCCGCCCTCCCTCGCCCTCCGTCGACCTCCCTCTTCCTACTGTGCCGCCCTCCCCCGACCTCCACTGCCCTCCTCCACCCTCCGCCCACCCTCCCCCGACCTCCGCTGCCCTCCCCCGCCCTCCCCCCACCCTCCCCCCACCCTCCCCAGCCCTCCCCTGCCCACTGCCGCCCTCCCCCTTCCTACTGTCGCCGCCCTCCCCTGACCTCCACCGCCCTCCCTTTTCCTCCTACCACCGCCCTCCCCTTTCCTCTTGTCGCCACCCTACCTTGCCCTCTGCCACCTCCTTGACTCCGTCGCCACTTGCCTCAGCTGCCCTGCCTCTGCCGCTTGCCTTCGCCGAACCACCGCTCTTTGGCACTGTCAGTATAAGATTTCTCCTCTGTTTTGAATCAACAACATGAGTGATACTTGATTATTTTGATGACGCCATGGGTAATGCTGATTATTTTATACTTTGGAAATACTTATAAGGTTAATAATTATTAAGTTAATGATTATTTATAATTGAATATAATGCAAAAAAAATTATACTGACAAAATTGTGTAGCGTTTGAATTATAAAAATTTGTGCAATTGTTTGGTGAAGGAAGCTTGCATCTTGGAGGGAATAGGTACTAAATTGATTTTTTTTTCAGATATGGGTCATACAAATTCTTTACTAAATGTAAATAAGCAAAGTGGAGGTGGAAAAGATAAGAAAAAATCGATTGCTAAAGAAAGAGAATCTATAGATGGTTCATTATCAAACAAGAGGAAAATGACATCCGGTGTATGGGCCTATTTTGATAGAAAATATGAGAAGAATGAAGCATCTGCTATTTGTCGTTACTGTGAAAAGAAATTTGAGGAAGCATGAAGTTTTGGAACTACTCATTTATGGAAGCATGTTGAAAGGAAATGCCCTAATTTCAAAATGAAGAGGACAAAAAATATAAGTGGTGATATTGGGCAACAAATTTTCAAGATGGGAGTGAAAGAAGATGGAGAAAATAAAATAGAAGTTTGGAAATTTGATCAAGGAAGGAGTAGATTAGAGTTGGCTGAGGCAATTATCTTAGATGAGTATTCATTTTCAATTGTGGAACATAAAGGATTTAGAAGGTGGGTTAGTAACTTGTAACCACAATTTGTGATGGTTTTTAAGAGAACAATTACAAGAGATTGTCTTCAAATTTATGAAAAGGAGAAAAAAATGTGTTTGACATGTTAGAAAAAGTTAAAAGTCAAATTAGTTTTACTAGTGATATTTGGACATCTTCCCAGAATATTGCTTATATTATTTTAACAGCTAATTTTATTGATGAAAATTGGAAATTGCAAAAAAGTATTGAATTTTGCTAAAGTTGAAAATTGACATACTAGAGAATGTATAGCGAAGCGTTTTATTAGTAAAATTTGTGAATGACAACTTGATAAAAAGGTTTTTAAGGTTGCATTTGACAATGCAAGTGCAAATGATAGAGCTGCCAAAGAAATGAAGTCTTTTTTCTCAAGTAGAAGTCCAAATCTTGTAGGTGATTGTTTTCACGTGAGATGTTGCACTCATATTTTGAACTTAATTGTTCAATATGGGTTGAATGAGATTGCTAAGTCTATAGAGAAGGTTTGTGAATGTGTGAAATATATTAAAGGTTCAACTATAAAGAGTGATTGTTTCTACAAATATGCAAGTCAGTTAAATGCACCTAAACATTCTTTAGTACTTGATGTGAAAACTAGGTGGAATTCTACTTACAAAATAATTGGTGTGGCTTTAGATTTTAAAGATGTTTTTGAACATTATAGTTGCTTTGATGTGAATTTCATATGTCCTTTTGAAGATGAATGGGAAGATATAAGAGTGATACATGAATGTTTGGCTCCATTTTATGAGTTAACCGAAAAATTTTCCGGCACTAAGTATCCAACATCAAATATTTTTTTCAACATAATTAGTGAGCTCAAGCTTCAATTGATGGAATGGTGTAGTAGTAAATCATATTTGATGTCATCAATGGGAAATGCAATGTTGGAAAAGTTTGATAAATATTGGAAAGAAACAAATATGGTCACAAATGTGAAACAATATTTGACAAACATGTATAATGTTTATTCAAGTGTTGAGAAATCTAGAGGTAGATGTATGTCAAACAAGCTCATTATTGAAATTGAAAATTCATCAAATATTCGTCCTATTGGAGGCTTAAGCAAGAGATTGCAAGGAGTAAGCAAATTGATTATGGAATGTTCATCAAAGGAGCCAACACGAACTAATTTGGAGAATTATTTAGACAAACCAACTATTCCTTTTGTGGATGGAGTGGATGAGCAATTTGATATATTATCATGGTGGAGATTAAACATAGTAAAATATCATATTTTGGGAAAAATTGCTCAAAATGTTTTAGCCATTCCTATGTCAACTGATCGCCTCCGAATCGGCATTTAGTATTGGAGAGCAAACAATTAACTTAACTAGGAATAGTTTGAGCCCGAAAACACTGGAAACTTTGATATGTGCCCAAAATTGGTTGAGGAGTGAATATTAAGGTAATTTATATTTTATATCTATGTATTTTTTATTTTTAATATATTTTTTAACATATATATTTTTCTCTTACTATATTTTTTCCTTGTAGGGAAACCACTGAGTTCATCATCGAATTTATTTGGAACATACATCGATCGGATACGGACACTCGAGCATCCATGCCCACCCCTAATTCATATCATCAAGCATAACATTACAATTGGGTTTTGGTTACTTATACCAACACTCTCCTCAAGCTCATTACATCTGTGGTCCATTATACGAACCCATTATATTTATACTACATTTCTACTTGTAACACAACCACATTGACAAGCTTCCTTAAGACTGCAGAAAACCACCATGTTAACATCGAGATATTATGGGCCCTATCAAATAATAGAGACAGTGGGAGTTGTGGCCTATCCTTTAAACCTTCCACCACGATGGAATATGCATAATATCTTTCATGCCCTAGCTTTCAATTGCAATTCATCTTAAAAAGAGTGCTGCCAACTGTTATGTTGATGGTGGGAACTTTGCATTTGACATCAAGCAAATCAAATGTCAATCTATTGCTTAGTTCATCGATTCTAAATTAATGTCATCGTGGAAGAGAGTAGAATGGATGTAAGTACAATTTCTATAGGTTTATCATGACCTTGGGGACAAGGTAATCGTGGTGTCATTAAAAATTTAAGAATAATATAAAGTCATTAAAAAATTGATTGTATGAGGCATTAAAAGAAATGAATACAAGTGTTTTGGGCTTATTGGCCAAGTTTACTCTTCTACTTTCATGGAATTTCCTCATTGTACAGAGTTCACCATCCCTTTGCTCTCTTCAAGCACCTCCCTTCTATCCGCCTTCGTATTTGTTATCATCACTCCATTCAAAACTTATTACTGACGCGATAGAGAGTTCGTCCTCCTTTTGACCTCTTCAAACACGCCCTCTTTCCTTCTTCGTATTTGTTATCATGACTTCGTTCAGGACCCAATACCGACAAAGCATTGGAAGAGGACAAAGCCTAATCTTATAGTGGGCTGGCGCCCCACAATAGGATTATCTTACCCAAATTATCAATATCAATAACTAATAAATTACAAATGCTAAATAAATTACCATTTAGTAAAACCCTCTCATTATTTAACAGTTAATTTTAAATAAAAAATAAAATAAAATATAATGGTGTAATATGGGGGAGGCAGCTAGCCAGCCAGGATTGAATCGGGGCGACTTCTGGAGGCACCCAGAAGGCATCCGGCCCCACCAACTTATCCCGCCAGACTAGAACGGAACTGCCACCTAACGCTTGGAAGCAGGAATCCCTCAAGGCATCACCATTCACGCCTCTTCTAGCGTGCTAATCAAAGTCGGTTGCCCGCTCTCTGATGCATCATATAAATAAAAATATTCTACATACATTGGCGTGTTCATTCAATCAATTTCTGCTTTATCTTTTCGTCCTTTATAAATACCGCTTCCTGCCCATCTTTCCCTCTGTAGTTTGTTGCGCCTTCTCTCTCATTGCAACCCACAATCTTCAACTTCGTCTCCCATAACGAATCAGGGTACTTCGGCCTTTATGTGGTCTCTGCTTGAATTTGCGGTTTGGTGTTTGGGCTTTGACTGTACGAGTAGTTTGTTGTGTTCTGTTGTTTGGGCTGGGAATTATTTATTTTTTACCTGTGGCCATGAATTTGCGGACCTGTTTGATAGTCGATGTTCTAATGTCGATAATTTCTTCAATTGATCTTGGAACTGCAAATTTTCTGGCGAATCGCTTTTTTGTTTTTGAGATTCGCTTTTTTGGATCTGTGGTTACTTGATTATCATGCCGTGATAATAATCTGTTTTGTTGTTGTTTGCTTATAATAATTTTTTCAGCCGATCTTGGAATTGTTGTTTTAATCTGATTTTGAGGTTTGCCTTTTTTTACTTTGATAGTGTGGTAATTTGCTATGTTCGTTGGTATTTCGTTGTGATTTGTTGATAATATTTTTAATCAGATAAGTGAATGTTATTGCTGGATCGTTTTTTAATGTGTTTTTGAGATGGAATCCGTACTTAATTAATTGAATTGATTTTTGACATTTCTGGAAGATCTATACAAGGCTGTACGGATCTACGACTTTTCACTTAGTAATGATACCCTTTCGTTAAAATTATTGTTTTTTTCGGATTTTTGTAAATGTTTTTTCTATATCTTATTATTTTGTTTTTATTGTTCGCGTTTTTATTGCGATTTGTTGATAATTGCATAAATTGATGCAGGGAAATTGCAGAGATTGCCATTTGATAGTTTTTTGTCATCTGATCCTGAAAATCCATCGTTTCTGGTTTAAGTCATGCTATTTTTGTATGATATTTAGTGTTTGATGATATTTTGTATGGTACTTAGGGTTTGATTGTTACTCTTTAATTTATGATAAATGGTGTTGGATTTTGTGACTTCTTAAGCTCTTTTATATATTTCTGAATAATTAAATTATCTTTATTCTTTTTTCCTCTCGTGTGGTAATTTTCCATAGCTTTTCCGATTTGTTTGACGAGTGGGATTGTTGTACGTAGTTTTCGTTGAATGTTGAAGCTTGTTGTTTCATGGGATTACACGCGTTTGTTGTTTTTTGAAAGTGATTGTTTTGGCCCTATTTATCAAGATAGATTGGTGGTGGTTTCTTCATCGTCGAACTTTTCTTTGAACTTTTTTCTTCGTCATATGTCTGGCTTAAAACACAAACAATAAGATTGGACTGTTCTTCAACTCCGCATTTCCGTATATCGTTAATAGAAATTTTTGGCCATTACTTACTTTTGTTCTCGAATGAGTTACCATTCTGATCCTCTGGCTTTTTGTTTCTCTTTTCATGAACATGGTTTTCCTGTTCGCCAATCATTCTTCATGGACATTTTTTTGTTTAACCAGATTGTAACTGATGAACTGAAGTTGTTTGTTATCAGATTGTAACTGATGAACTGAAGTTGTTTGTTATCAGATTGTAACTGATGAACTGAAGTTGTTTGTTATTTTTGTCTTAGGGTGGTTTATGTTCGTTATTTTGTTTCATTTTTTTTATTGGTTAAAACTACAGATGCAGATCTTTGTCAAGACACTCACGGGCAAGACGATCACTCTCGAGGTCGAGAGTTCTGATACCATCGATAATGTGAAGGCTAAGATCCAAGACAAGGAGGGCATTCCTCCTGATCAGCAACGCCTTATTTTTGCCGGTAAACAACTCGAGGATGGCCGGACGCTTGCTGACTACAATATCCAGAAGGAGTCTACTCTTCATCTTGTTCTTAGGTTGAGGGGCGGCATGCAAATTTTTGTCAAGACTCTCACTGGCAAGACTATAACATTGGAAGTGGAAAGTTCTGATACCATTGACAATGTCAAAGCCAAGATTCAAGACAAGGAGGGGATTCCCCCAGACCAGCAGCGTTTGATCTTTGCCGGCAAGCAACTCGAGGATGGGAGGACCCTAGCAGACTACAATATCCAGAAGGAGTCCACCCTCCACTTGGTGCTCCGCCTCAGAGGAGGAATGCAAATCTTCGTCAAAACCCTGACTGGGAAGACCATTACTCTTGAGGTCGAAAGCTCAGACACGATTGACAACGTCAAAGCTAAGATTCAAGACAAGGAGGGTATCCCTCCTGACCAGCAGAGGCTTATCTTCGCCGGTAAGCAGCTGGAGGACGGGAGGACCCTTGCTGACTATAACATTCAGAAAGAGTCCACCCTTCACCTTGTCCTGAGACTTAGAGGCGGGATGCAGATTTTTGTGAAGACCCTCACCGGGAAGACCATTACCTTGGAAGTGGAGAGCTCCGATACCATTGATAACGTGAAAGCCAAAATCCAGGATAAAGAAGGAATTCCCCCAGACCAGCAGAGGCTTATTTTTGCCGGTAAGCAGCTGGAAGATGGAAGGACCCTTGCGGATTACAATATCCAAAGGAGTCTACCCTCCACTTGGTGCTGCGTCTGCGTGGTGGCATGCAGATTTTCGTGAAAACCTTGACGGGGAAGACCATTACATTGGAGGTGGAAAGCTCAGATACCATTGACAATGTGAAGGCAAAGATCCAAGATAAGGAGGGTATTCCACCGGACCAGCAGAGGCTCATCTTCGCTGGTAAACAGCTCGAGGATGGCAGGACCCTTGCCGACTACAACATCCAAAAGGAGTCGACCCTGCATTTGGTTCTGCGCCTCCGTGGTGGAATGCAGATATTTGTGAAAACCTTGACGGGGAAGACCATCACGCTGGAGGTTGAGAGCTCCGACACCATCGACAACGTCAAGACTAAAATCCAGGATAAGGAGGGTATCCCACCGGATCAGCAGAGGCTTATCTTCGCCGGCAAGCAGCTGGAAGATGGACGAACTCTTGCTGATTACAACATCCAGAAAGAGTCTACCCTGCACCTTGTCCTCCGCCTCCGTGGTGGTCTTTGAAGCTTCTTATGGTTAAGTTCTGGATCCGACACCGTATGGAATAAATAAATGGACTTGTGTCAGTTTGATACTATCGTGCTATAGTATACTTGCTTCGAACTAGTAATGACGTTGCACGTATGTTCTCTAGGTTCTAAGATCCGTGCTGGAAAGGTTAATGGGTGAGGAGATGAACTTTTAAATGCTTCACTAGTGTTTAATGTGCAGTGTTTTCATTCTATATGTTGGTGACAGACTAAGCTCTGACATCCTATGCCTTGACAATCATCTAGCATTGGTTAGGTTATTTATTTATCTCTTAGATTGGTTTGGTAATAAATATGACTTCCTAGCACACTAATAACATGTCTTGTTCAATGATTTCTATTTAGCTTTAGGAACCTGTGATTTTTACAGGTTGGTTTTTTTAACGACTGAACTTCAAACTAAAAACAGTTCACTCTGGTTCACATCAGTAAATACTCGCTGGTACGAAGAATGGACCTTTTCTTTGCGTAGTTTTTGTAACTAGTAACGGGCTTTTATTATACTGAAGTGTAGGTTTTGTAGGTTTTTAGTTAATTTAATTAGACTTCAACCTTTTTGAAAGGTTGCATTGCGCTGAGGTGACGTGAATACCTCATGGCTACTTTCTTTAGAATTAATTAATAAAAATTAATAAATTTTTGTATTTTTTAAGGGTGGCGTCTCCTTTTTTGGTATTAGACAAAATGTTTATTCTCTACTTGTTCAATGTCGGTTTTCCTTACACTCGAACTTGGCTAGTTAATCCTATTGGAGTAATTTTGTTGGGCAAATGCAGCACATAGACATCAACTATATTTCTCTCCGAATGAAGTATCCACTTACAACAAAGTATCGCTTATACCTTATGCTTTAAAAAGTGATCACTTACACCCTATATATTTTTTAAAATGATCACTTATACTCCTTAGATTCTCACAATGTTAATATGCAGTTAAATATTAATGACATTAAAGTACATGACCAATTTGGACATGTCGTCAAAAAATATATATTGTAGCATTATCTTTTTAACTTATTATTTTATTATTTAAATATAAATATATAGATATAGCTAATAAGCAAATTAATATAACATGTGAAATACAACATTCATTGGAAAATAATCGATTTAGAGATGTAACGTGGGAACTCCTCTACGTGTTCCAGTCCAGTCGATTGAGCCACTATGATGAATTTTCGATGTTCTTAGAGATTAAATGGATATTTTTGTTAATATTAAATAGATACTCACAACTTTTATAAGCTATAATAATTAGTTATATTTTTAGAAATTAATTTTGCATGTTATTCATATATATTATTAATGAATTTTAAATATACCTTCCGCACAAGTCTTTGAATAGTAAAAAATTTTTCAGATTAAAAACTTTAAACATATCAAGACTTATTTAATTACGATTTTGACATGATATTTTCTTAATAACCTTTAATATTTTTACATGAGCGTTCCTATAATAAATTTTAAACAAATATTTTTATGAATATTAATTAAATATTCGGAGTTTGATTTAAAAGTTCAACGGATTATATAATTATTAATTTCCATATTTTAATTTTACATACTATTAATAAATTATAAATTTACCCCATGCATTACGAGGTTCTATGCTAGTTGATGGTAAAATTGCTATTAGCTAGACTGTATTTTTGTCAGCAAATTTAATCAGTCAATTGTCAGCCAAGCCGATCATAAACAGATAAACGCATATTGATTTGGATTGGTCGTCTTCAACACGTAATTGCTTCCCGTTAACATCTATATTGCATCATTGAAAATTTAGCTTGTCATCTATGCCTTTCGTTTGCAACACGCCAAATGATAATGGGTGTCAAGAATAAGATTATTTTTTATTTTAAGTCGCCCAAGCATGCCAAAAAGTAGTTTCATTGCATGTAAAAAGACAAACTTTAATTTCATGATTTCTTCCACGGCCGCTCATTTTAACTTGCCTTGGAGAAAACGTTGAAAAATAATTAAATTTGTGGCGGAGAATAGATAGCCTATTTTAAGTCCCTCCTCTGTTATAGTCTAGCATAGTTATAAAAATCAGAATCGGGTCCGAATCGGTTTTTGACGGAGTCACTGAATCAGATCGAATTTGTCTAAATCGGATCGAATCGGTCAAGAATCAGTTTAGTTAAATCGGTTTAAATTAGTCATATACAAAAATTTTAATTTAGTCAAAATCGGTAAGTTATTAGTTGTAGAACATGTCATTTTTATATTACGATGTATATTATATTATATAATATTTTTCCATCCTTTTCTGGACTTTTTTAAAATTATTTGGACTTAGTTATTATTTTTAACATAAGTCGGAAGGGAATTAATTTTTAATTACGAGAATACCACCTGCTATTTCTACCCCCACCCATTCTCTCTCCCCAATGCACCACCCATCCTTCTCCTCCGCCGATTGCTGCCTTCGCTGCCACCCCGCCTCCCCCCACACGATCCCCCCCTCCCCCCCCCCAGCCCCCACCCTGCCTTGCCACCCACTTCCCCACCCACCCTGCCCATCCCCCACTCACCTAGCTGCCGCCCCCAACCCAATCCGCCCCACCCCATCGACCAATCTCAATCTGCCCCGCCTCACCACCCCCTTCCCCACCGGCACCTTTCGTCCCCCTCACACTCGGTGGCTGCCCCCACCCAGTCAGCATAGTTGCAAAAATTAGAATCGGGTCCGAATTGGTTTTTGAGGGAGTCACTGAATCAGATCGAATTTGTCTAAATCAAATTGAATCGGTCAAGAATCAGTTTAGTTAAATCGGTTTAAATTGGTCATATACAAAATTTTTAATTTAGTCAAAATCGGTAAGTTATTAGTTGTAGAACATGTCATTTTTATATTACGATGTATATTATATTATATAATATTTTTCCATCCTTTTTTGGACTTTTTTAAAATTATTTGGACTTAGTTATTATTTTTAACATAAGTCGGAAGGGAATTAATTTTTAATTACGAGAATACCACCTGCTATTTCTACCCCCACCCATTCTCTCTCCCTAATGCACCACCCATCCTTCTCCTCCGCCGATTGCTGCCTTCGCTGCCACCCCGCTTCCCCCTACACGATCCCCCCCCAGCCCCCACCCTACCTTGCCACCCACTTCCCCACCCACCTTGCCCATCCCCCACTCACCTAGCTGCCGCCCCCAACCCAATCCGCCCCACCCCATCGACCAATCTCAATCTGCCCCGCCTCACCACCCCCTTCCCCACCGGCACCTTTCGTCCCCCTCACACTCGGTGGCTGCCCCCACCCAGTCAAGCCCCCCCCCACCCCCCCCCCCCCCCATGTCGACTGTTGCCGCCTCGCCCGCTCCGCACCACTGTCTGGAATCAACCCCTGCCCCCGATTCACGGACCGATTTGAGCCGAAAAATGATTTATCAATTTTTTGACTCTGATTGCCGCCGATCCAATTTAAATCGGTCGATTCTGAGTAAAATAGTTTATCGATATTAAAAAGATAACAAGTTATTTTTGTTAACCTAATTATAGAAGAAACATTAGATAGGTTTTTTTCTCATATGACATGTTTCGATGGATATAAACGGCTAAACGGCCACCTGCATAAATGCCTACGTTCGTGAACTCAGAGGAGGGAGAATAAAACTATTCCAATATTTATTCTTTAACTAGCTTAATCTAAATTTCTCATCAACAATTTAATATTGACAAAATTTTCTTTTATTTAAAATTAATCACAGCTAATCAACACAAATATTTTATAACAATCCATCTTAACACCCTTTTATATATAAATCACGCTTATAGAAAATAGTAAATCTAAATTACAAATAGCAATTCTGCATGATCTGAGATATGACTTCAAACCAGTAATGAAACACTTAAACACTCACTCTATCTTTCGCTTCCTTGATTTTCCCTTGCTTCGTCCCTTGACGCCTTGATTTCATTTGTTACATATGAGGTCTTTATATAAACCTGGACTTCAATGGAAAATTACAATAAGTTTCCTATTATAGATGCATCCATTATTATAGAGATTCGCAATTCAAATCTTATAGTCCACTGATGCTCAATGACAAATACTTTACACAAAGCAGTGATAGAGTATACTAGAAGTCACGGTGGTTTTTGGGAATGTAGTCATCAAGCATTTCATCTTCATCATCTTCCGCTAGATCTTCATCTTCTTCACTGGTAGTCAAATCTTAATCTATGACTGGAATTGCTGTAGGGTTACGATGAGCTGGATCACCTTCTATATATCTTCATGAACTATTCTCCTTCCTTGGCCAGAGAAAGGGATTCTTATCTTCCAATTGCTAGGTGCCCAATTCTGTATAGTTCTTCCTTCAACCAAAAGATTAAAATTAAACCACAAAGGTTCATATTTTCATATTTCATCTATTTCCAAAGACAAATAAAACTCTATATTATCGATAAAGGTAAAATATCATGGAGGAGCTCATGGATGTATGGCTTCTCGCATAGGTACAACAAAGATTTCATGCTTAGCAGGTTCTTTAGTTAACCTATAGCTTTTTGGTGGTATTGAATAGAATTGAGCTTGAACAGTCTCTGATATAGTGATATTCCCAATAACTATTTGAAACTTTTCTCCAAAATAATATACTTCTTCAGGTCTAGAGAAAACAATAGAATCAATCATTCCATAATCATATAACTCGATAATTTGTTCTCTGGTTAATGTTCAGTGAGTCATGTTTATCCGTGCTTCTGGCATCTATTAAAATCATACCTTCTATCCATCTCATAACTCCTCTATTAACACTCTCATAACTCCTCTATTAACACTGAAACATACATTACTTGGGTTGAACTGATCAAAAAATCAGAAACACTGAGAAAATACAAAAAGAAATACCTGTCGGCTTGGCTAAGGACAACTTCACACACTTGGCTTAAAACACAAGTCTTCCATTTCAATAGACCAAGACATGGCTCTGATAGTAATTTGTAACACCCCAATTTTGGTCACCTAAGAACATGATCAGAAATGTTAAGATCGAGTTGAGTCATATTTAATATTGTTGGTCAGTTAGACTCAATCGATAAAATAGATCAAAATAACCCTCTTGGTGTCATTAGAATAGAAGACTTTGTCAAATAAGCATCAAAACACATCAAATATAAATAAATGTAAGAATGTAAATACTATGTTGAGCTCAAGTGTGCATAGCGTTTATCTTTCCTCCCACCAAAGTAAACTCAGGATTTGCATGACCTACATATATTATATGAAAACCATTAGTAACGAATGTTATTGGTCCGAACAATAACTAATACAATCTGGCAAATGGGTATTCTATTACCCATGAAAACTTATAAAACTTCAAGATAGCCTCACACTGGGCGGTAAACAAATATACTTAAGCAATTTTCGGCTCGCATGCACGGCTCGTAATCATATTCATACATACATACAACGCTTATACCCTCACATCTTCCATATCATCTGTACCTACAAGGAACAGTTAAGTTAGTGCCACATATTCCGAAAATGTGTTGCATTACGCAGTACCATTATTGTAACAGCCCAAATCCGGTTCACGCTCGTGAACCGAACCGGCATGTTACAGGCCCCGGTTAGGTCGGCTAACCCGAACCTAACTCATGCGGATCCAATCTCGGCGTCTTAAGATGAAGATACGATCCATCATGAATGAATAAATACGCAAAATCCTAACATGGTACTACATGAATGACAAGCAATTCAAAATACACACCAATACAATTACGATCAAAATTCTGAAATAAAACAGACAGGGTCTCCCCTAAAAGTGCGATTAGGGTCCACCCTGTCAAAATAATATATACAAGTATATAAGCATATATCAACAATTTCATTACACACAATCTGATATACTATAAGCTCATTCTGGAACTTGGGTCCTAACCCATCATACTTTTGCTGCGCTACTCTGATCATTTCATTTCATGTCATTGTCATGCATCAAACATTTAATCATGTCATTCTACAAAATAATAACATAATAATACAATATTAAACATTCAGAAATCTAACATGTGTGTGCACAAGACCTCATTGCTCCTCCGTCCAAGCTGGCTCATCCATCTCGTGCTTATCACCTACATATATATAAGAAAAACGTCAGTAACAAGCGTTACTGGTCCGGAAAATAAAATAACTATAACAAACTGGCTATGAGAGCAAACTCTCATCTGAAAGAAAACATCATACTTCCACATGAACACTCTGAAGGGCACTACTGAGGAGCCACTGGGCTGCAGACCCGGTAGCATCCCGAACTTACTGCTCTGCTGCTGGTACTGTGCTACTCTCAGCACTTCTTTTTCAGTACTTCTCATGAAACTTTATCCTAAGCCCTCTCCGAACCTCCATATCTCTCCTGGCCTTGAGCACGAAGGCCGAGTACTCTCAGGCAGTCGCCTTTAGTACCCTTTGAACCACAAGTCCGGACATGCGCTGTACTAAACAGTACCCGTAAACCTCCACGTTCTCCGGGTGTGAGGAACTCAAACGCGGAGTTGTCAGGATCCCTCGGGAATGGAACAGTCCGCTGGCACTAATCCAGAGCCCGCTTTGACTGTCACGGCATCCTCTGCATGGTACGTGCAGTCGGTTTCTCCATCTCTCGTCTCACTGAAAACTCGATAAAACTATATATATAGGCCTGGGAAGGGATTCATATAATAGGCCCGAAGGCAACTTGTGGTGGATCTTGTTTTCGAAATCATCCTCGAGGGATCTCATCCTCGAGGGGTTATTAATCCGGAAAATATTCGATTAAATGGCCCGAGTTAAGTGGGATCCAATAAAACGCCACTTAACCCGTCCTGCAATAATAAAATAAACATACAATGGAAGAGCGTAAAACAAGACGAGTCCTAAACGGACCTGGTAGAAGCTCCAAGCGTGGCATCGCGCCTAGGCGGCGAGCTCCTATTCCGTACCTACACATCAAAACTAAATACTAACGCCCGCTAACTAAATGATGCATCAAACTCAACACAATTAAACACAAAATCATCAACCGTCAAATAACCATAAATATGAAAATAACTCTACTCATTCTATTCATGACAATTTTATTGTATTTTTCCTAAGTTACATCATACACGATTATCATACTCAATTTACTTACTTCATTACATCACTTAACTATCATTCCCTGTTAATCATATCATGCACATGTTTACTTCATTCATAATCTTAACATTCATCATAATAACTACTCAGTTTTAACATGCTATACTAATAATCATCATCAATTTTAAATAAATCGATCGGAGGTAATTATACCTCACGTCGTCGGCAATCGGCGACGGCTAGGGTTCCGTCGCGCGTCTCGGAGCTCACATTCGGCGCTCATCAGCGTCCGAAGCTCGATCGGGCTCCCCTGGGTGAGCCCCGCGGAAGATCCGGTGAATTCCGGAGAATTCCATTTTCCGATTTTCCGGCGGTTTTCCGGGAGCCACTGGCGGTTTTCCGGCGACTTCCGGTGGTTTTCCGGCAACAATCGCCGGCGGCGTCTACTAGCTGGATAGGGGTCATATAGGGTACCATTGGAACCGGCTCGGCGAGCCCGACACATCCACGACGTCCACATGGTCGGCCGAGGCGGTGGCTCGCCGGAAAAAGTCTAAACAGAGCCGGCGGCGATGGGTCGCTAGATCCGGCCGGCCACGGTGGCGACGGCCTCCGTTCCAGTCGGGGAAGGCAGCTGAGGGGTCGAGGACGTCGAGCCGACCACCTGATCGTGGTGGCGACGGTCGGCGGCGGCGCGATCGGCGACGCGACCAAAACCTTGCCGCGGCGCTACGCACGGCGATTCCGGCGTCACGGCGGCCCGATTGGGGCCGGACTTGGTCGGGGCAGCATGGCGACGCCGTGGCTGGGCCGGGCGGCGTCGAACGGCGGCCAGGCGGCGTCGGCCGTGGCGGCGGTGGCGCGCGAACAGGGGCGGCGCGCGGCAATGCTCTGGGAAAGAAAAGGTCGGGGAAGAGGAAGAAAAGGGCTGGTGGCAATTTCGTAAATAATACTTGACTCGTCTCCGGCTCGAGTCAAGTATAATAACTAAGTCGTATTAAATCCTAAAAAAATTCATAAAAATCGGGAAAAATCCCGTAAAATCAAACAACACCATAATATTATAATGATATGCTCTATGACTAACAACCCACCCAGACTGCCCGAACGCGTCCTAACGCGGTAAACGGCCTAATACTAATTCTACGATCCACTATATATAAAAATAATAAAAAAATGACTGGCATACTCTCATATATCTGATAACTCATTCTGTTCTGCTGTGTTCATGACGTTATCATCATATACTTGGGTACGCATGACCCTCATAGCTCATACACGCGACTGGCATCGGCTCAGTACACGTGTCCTGAAACTGACTCAACTCGAAAAATAACGGTCGACCCGACCGGTTCTGAATATAAAACCCTAACTCGAATCGTGGGTTTTACAATTATACACCGCACTACCTCATAATTTGAATGAGTACTAGTGCAATTCATACATATCTTAATACCGCTCACTCTCTTATTTGTGAAATCCGTAAAAATGTGTGTACTTATATAATAGGCTTAGGAAAGAGGCTTATATCATAAATTTATAGAGCTTAAGTTCGAAAACCAACAAGGGATCTCATCATTATAGTTTTATTAAACATGCATAAAAAATATGGCTAAATGGCCCGACATTGGAGGGATCCGATAAAACACTGCCGATGCCTCCCTTTGTATAAAACATGATAAACTCAACACGAAAGGAGTCAAGCAAAGAGGGAGAGTCCTATGGACCTATGGTCCAAGCTCCAAGCGTATCTACACATCTACGGCAAGCTCGGTTTGTGAAACGCACATCGGAACCCACTACTAAGTAAAATACTAACATCTATATATGATGTATGCTTGTGGTGTGTGTTCATATCATCAATACATCCTAATAAAGAAAATAATGCCAACAAACAAATAACTAAACATATGGCATGCAAATAAAGACATAATAATAATGAATAAACAAATCAATATGCATATAGATAAATAGGTAAATAATAAATACATGGGCATAAATAATACCATAATCATAAAATAATAATATAATTACACTATATAATTATACAGGCAAACACGAGTAAATATCATATATACTCGTGTCAGTAAACACATAAATAATTAAATAATTAAATAATAATTCAATAAATAAATAAATAGTACATATTCATTAACATGAATAATAATAATATCATAGTTATTCAATATAAGAATGCATAATTAAATGCAAATAAATAATAATATACATGCAAACATACAAATATATAAATAAATATATAAAGAAATAAATAAATAAATTTACAATTTAATAAACATAATAAGACTAATATTAAAAAATAAATATAATATTAATAATAACAAATAATCATGTAAACATTTATCATATATGATAAACATATAAATACAAATAAATAAATAATAATGAATAAATAAATAATTAAATAAAACATTAAATAAAGAAAAATCAGCATAACATCTAATCATGCTAAACAAGGTGAATATGCATCTAAACTAATATAGAAGTTCTCGAATTATCGAAAACGGTGCAAGAATGGATGAAAACAGGCTAAACTGGACCGAACCAAGCTGAACTAGACTAAATTGAAAGTGCTGAACCAACCCGGGCTACAAAATGGGCTAGGTTGGCTGAGTAGACATGACAGGATGGGCGGACTCGGACAAGCGAACTCGGGCACAATCACTCGGACACAAACACGGGCAAGCGAACCACAAATTGGGTGAACGGGCAAATGGTCAGGACAAAGGGCGGCAGTGCCCGTCACCGGAGAATGCCGACGACGGTGATCTCGGTGAGGGGAAGCCATAGGAGTGGTCAGATTGGCCGATGGTGGCTCGCCGGTGCTAGAAAACAGCCCAAACGGTGGTGTTAGCGGTGATGAACAGTGATAAAAAACTCGGTCTCCGACGGTGACTGCAACGACGCCGGTGGTCGTGAGTGGTACAAATGGAAAGCCGGCTACGAGGCTGTCATGGCCGTACTAAATGAGTGGCCAAATGTGTGCTAGGGTCTCATCGGCAGTGAGCCAAAGTGATGGTGGTGGTAAAGGTAGAAAAATAGTGAAAACGTGAAAAAACCTCAAAATCTATATGGGAAGCTAAGGTTGAGTGGACAGCTCAGATTTTTCCACATGGCACGATTTGAGCATCCGACAATTGAGTGGACTAGTGGGGTCCACTTATGAGAATATGTACTTATGGACCGGAATCGAGATAAGAAGGCTAAATGAGCCTTGAACCCTGAACTCAATCAAGCTGAGCCCACAAGGGCACAATCTAGTGCTCTACAGTACTATGCTATATGTAAATAAATACCCAAAAATCCCAAACGTATACTAAACACTACATTGGCCTAGATTTATGCTTAAAATCCTCAATAACTTATAAAAATCATATGTATATCTCGGGTATAGACTAATAACTCATGCTCTACTGTATCATAATTAAAACTATCATATGCATGTCGTGTATACTCAACCTTAATAATATACTCATATGGCCATATGGGCCTAGAGTTAGGCCTAAAATTCTCAGTAACTTATAAAAATCATATGTATACCTCGCGTATAGACTAATAACTCATGCTCTACTGTATCATAATTAAAACTATCATATGCATGTCGTGTATACTCAACCTTAATAATATACTCATATGGCCATCTGGGCCTCATACTCATTTTCATATATTTGTTTTAGCTCGAACTCGTTCGAATCAATTCGAAACTACTCGAACTAGACAAAATTAAAATCAGGTAAAACCGTAACCTAAAAATGGGGTTTTACATGGATTGTCTCCGATCCGATTTCACGGCTGATTTTTACAACAATGGATTGCTCCCATTTAAATGGTCCATATATATGGAAGGTGGAAATTTGATTAATTTGAGAAATATAAATGTTATGACACATGATTTAATTGCAATTGTTTAACCAATTTCACTAAATATAATTATGTTATTTTATATATTTCATGTATAAACATTAATTTTATCTCCTAATCTAACCACAACCTATAAATATGGACTTATTTTTTAATTTAAAGCACGTTTGACATAAAATTTTATAATGATTAGAACTCAAGTGTTAAAGTCTCTTTTATTATAACTATAATATTAATTGATTTTATTTTAAAAATTTTAAAAATTATATATTTTATGTGAGAGGCTATTTTGACAATTATAATTTTTTACTTTATACCCATATGTTTTTCTGTTGATAGATGTATTATGTAAAATAGTGAAATTAATCAAATTTTGACCATTTAACCGATATTAAAATTGTTAAAAATCAATTATAGTAGAACCTCATAAATTCGGTTAGAAGTTCGATTATAATTAATTATATTGAAAATATATAATCGTTACAATTAATGGCATAGACGGATCAAGGAGGCCAGCTGCATGAACGTCTTGTATGCGAGTAGCGGAGATTGGCCATTTTTTTGTTTGGTTTTGGGGGTGGTTAATATACGTGAATTAAATATAGGAGAGACTTCAGAGGGCAACAATGATGGTTGGCCACACTACGAAATATCTTTTTCATTAGCGGCCCATTAGTCATTTCAACACATAAAATAATCGTTGGATTTTAATAAGATGAACAAGTGAATCAAACATTATGGAGTGTATTATGCTGGATTGAACTTTGTATTTGGCATCCGATCAGCCGCCAGGTTAAGAACACTAATTGTCCTCAATGGAAGTAATTTACAATTTAAGTGTCTCCAGTTCAGGATTTGCTATGTAAGAGACATGAGGGACGAAATTACGCATATTTGGCTATAGACATGAGAGGTCCGCCTACCAAAAAAATTGTGCTTACAAATTAACTAATCTCTGCCCACTCAATGAAGGGTATTATATAATTTTTAGTTATTTATTATTTTTATACTTCACTATTCTCGTGATATTTACAACCCAACCTTTAATACCCCAAATCTAGTTCAATCTTGTACTAAACTGAAATATTATGCCCAAAACGGACTTAGTGTCCCCTTTAAGTATAATAACAACCACCTTGTGAAACAATAGATAATAAACGTATATATATATATATATATATATATATATATATATATTTATATAAACTAATGGACACAACATTTTCATTTTACTGTATAATTCATTCTAATTTGAGTTTAGGACCAACTGTTAAATCACATTCAGTACACACCAGTACTAGGTACGGGTGTATAGGTTAATGAGCTGCATGACTCATTGTTGCCAATATAGATCCAACTGTAAAACTCACGATTCGAGTCAGGGTTTTATATTCAGAAGCAGTCGTTCGACCGTTATTTTCAAGTTGAGTCAGTTTCAGAACACGTGTACTGAGCCGACGCCGGTCTCGTGTATGAGCCATGAGGGTCATGTGTACCCAAGTATATGATGATAACTTCATGAACACAACAGAAAAGAATGAGTTATCAGAATATATGAGAGTATGCAATTCATTTTTTTATTATGATATATAATGGATCGCAGAATTAGTTTTAGGCCGTTACCCGCATTAGGACGCGTTACGGGCATTTTGAGTAGGTTGATAGTTCTAGAGCATATCATTATGATTTTTTTTTGTGTTGTTTGATTTTATGGGATTTTTCCCACATTTTTTTGGAATTTTTTCACGACTTAAATATTATTTTTGATTCGAGTCGGAGACGAGTCAAATAATATTTATGACGCCCTTCTTTTCTTCCCCAAACCCTCGCCCGACGCCGCCCTTGCGCGTCGCCGCCGCTGCCCGGCCGCCGATAGTCGCCGCCTAGCCCCGCGATGACGTTGCCGTGCTGCCCGGACCAGGTCCGGCCCCCATCGGACCGCCGCGACGCGAGGAAGCCACGCCGCGACGCCGCACCCGCATTGCGCTTCCGTCGCCGATTTCGCCGCCAGCAACCAGCGCCACCGTGATCGGTCGATCACCTCAGCACCCTCAGCCTTCCAGCGACCTTCCCAAACCGGAACGGAGGCCATCGCAGCCGTGGCCGGCCGGATCTAGCCACCATCACCGTCGACTCTGTTTTATGCATTTTCCTGCGAGCCGCCACCTCCATTGGCCGCGTCGACCACGTAGATGAGTCGGGCTCGCCGAGCCGGTTCCAAGGGTACCCAATACGACCACTTTCTGGCCAATAGACGCCGCCGGTGATTGTCGCCGGAAAACCACCGGAAGCCAACGGAAAACCGCCAGTAATTGCCGGAAAACTGCCAGAAAATTTGAATTTCTGGAATTCACTAGAATTCACCGGATTTTCTGCGGGGCTCACCTAGTCAAGCTCGATCGAGCTTCGGACGCCGATGAGCGCCGAATTTGAGTTCCGAGACATGCGACGGAACCCTAACCGTCGCCGATTGTCGACAAGGTGAGGTATAATTACCTCCGATTGATTTATTTACAATTAATTATTGTTAGCACAACATGGTAGGACTAATTATTGATGTGATTAATGCTTAATTACCAATGAAGTGATAAGAGACATGATTTGATGAATAGTGCTTGAATGTGAGTGATCTAATGAGGTAGATCGAGTTGAGCATGCTAATTGAGTAATGTAACTTAGGAAAAATACAATAAAATTGGTAGGAATAGGATGAGTAGAATTATTTTCATATTTATGATTATTGATTGTGATTGATGTTTATTGAGTTTGATGCATCATTTAGTTAGCGGGCGTTAGTATTTAGTTTTGATGTGTAGGTACGGAGTAGGAGCTCACCGCCTAGGCGCGATCACACGCTTGGAGCTTCTACCAGGTCCGTTTAGGACTCGTCTGTTTTACTCTTTTCTATTGTATGTTTGTTTTAATGCCTATAGGACGAGTTAAGTGGCACTTTATCGGATCCCACTTAACTCGGGCCATTTAACCGAATAGTTTTCCGGATTAATAACCCCTCGAGGATGATTTCGAAAACAAGATCCACCACAAGTTGCCTTCGGGCCTATTATATAAATCCCTACCCAGCCCTATATAAATGTAGTTTTTGCGTTTTCAGTAAGACGAGAGATGGAGAAATCGACTGCACGTACCATGCAGAGGATGTCGTGACAGTCAAAGCGGGCTCTGGATTAGTGCCAGCGGACTGTTCCATTCCCGAGGAATCCTGACAACTCCGCATTTAAGTTCCTCACACCCGGAGAACGTGGAGGTTTACGGGTACTGTTTAGTACAGCGCATGTCCGGACTTGTGGTTCAAAGGGTACTAAAGGCGACTGCCTGAGAGTACTCGGCCTTCGTGCTCAAGGCCAGGAGAAATATGGAGGTACGGAGAGGGCTTAGGATAAAGTTTCACGAGAAGTACTGAAAAAGAAGTGCCGAGAGTGGCACAGTACCAGCAGCAGATCAGTAAGTTCGGGATGCTACCGGGTCTGCAGCCTAGTGGCTCCTCAGTAGTGCCCTTCAGAGTGTTCACGTGGAGTATATGATGTTTTCTTTCATATGAGAGTTTGCTCTCATAGCCAGCTTGTTATAGTTATTTTATTTTCTGGACTAGTAACACTTGTTACTGACGTGTTTTTATACTATATGTAGGTAATAATCACGAGTTGGAGGAGCCAGCTTGGACGGAGGAGCAATGAGGTCTTCTGCACACACACATTGGGTGATTGAATGTTTAATATTTTGTTTATGATGTTATTTTATAAACATGCTATGATTAAATGTTTGAGGCATGACAATGACATGAAATGAAATGATCAGAGTAGCGCAACAAAAGTATGATGGGTTAGGACCCAAAGTTTAGAGAATGATGAATATAGTAGATTAGAAGTCTGTGTGAATGCTATTGTTGCTATGCGTATATATCCTTGAATATATGATTTTGACAGGGTGGCCCCTAATTACATTTTTAGGGGAAATTCTGTCCCTTTCGTTTTAGAATTTTTACTAATTTTGATTGTAATTGTGTTGGTGTGAAAAGTGGTTGCATGTCATCCATGTAGTATCCTGTTAGGGTTTTATGCATTCATTCATGACGGGTCGTATCTTCATCTTAAGACGCCGAGATTAGATCCGCATGAGTTAGGTTCGGGTTAGCCGACCTGACCGGGGCCTGTAACATGCCGGTTCGGTTCATGAGTGTGAACCAGATTTGGGGTGTTTCACCAACTCTCATGCGTCCCTATATAAGGAAATAGACCGCTCATTGGGTCCTAGTAGACTCAGTCCTAAGTCAGGTATCTTACTCGGCTCCATATGGGAACAAGGATAGCTGCTATGAATCTATGGCATATTATAGCTTTGGTAACTAGTTGTATGACAACTAGCTGGTAAAAGGAGCTCTTTGGAAAGGCAGGGAGCACACCTATGCATGCATAGCATATACTCATCGTAGAACTGCGAAATCCACATTTGGTCTGTGGCATGTGCTCTAGTCAATGTCTACTTATCTCAATCATTTGGATAAACTATTAGACCTGATATATCTAGAAGGGTGAGTGGAAATCCACTGTGAGAACTCTAGTCCGTTTGATATCTTTGGTGTTATAGGAAAGCAAACTAAATCTCATGAAAATTTGGTCACACTGCTCAAGAACACTTACTGGGTGATACCTCATCCTCACAAGTGTGGGGTCTTAGTATGCACTAGATCTCTCTGTGCAGAAGACTGGGTGGCCAAAATATTAGTAGGTTTGTGGACTTGTCTCTAAGATTACCATGATTTACTATGCTAGAGGTGGCCAGCCTATGGAATAGTCAATCAATGATGAGTCTTAGAAATAGCTCCTAAGTTGCACTAGTATAATCAATTAATAGTAGGCATGTGTTTCTCGATACGTTACTAATCACACACTTCTAAACGGATGGGGTTCAAACGATCAAAAGAACCACTATCTCCCCTTGAGTCTATAGGAACTCATAGTGAGGTTTGACACGTATCTCATCCACTCTTCAGTGGTGTGTGACTAGTTGTCTCATACTGATTTGTAGCACTAACCTTGACTCACATGACTACTATAGCTATGGTAGACTCTTAAACAAGGCTATCAATCAAGATGAGCATATACTGGTGTCACTCTACCTAGTCAGCATGGTCTATTTTGCTTGAAGTCCCAATTTGCATCGCTCCTAAGCTGAGGTGAAATTGTCATTGTAAGATCGGTATATAAACACAAGCCTTCACTGTATGTCCTAATCAATACCATGAAGGAACCTCTTTACTTGGGGCAAGGCTCAACCCTATGGTTCAAGTTAAGAAACTAACCATGCTGACAAAGCACAAGGGAATCACTATCTCTCTTGAAGACACTCCCTCACTAACCCTCTATCAATGCTAAAACTCTAATAAGAATTAGACATCTCTCTCTGACTGAGCTGCACCCTGATTGGGGTGGGGTTACCCTATGATTATGATCATTTGCTACTCATCTAGTCTTTGTACCATGGTTTCCAGCTCCTAAATGTACTTTCATGGTCATTGGACAATCTAAAGACTGTAGTCATCTCATCTGAAGATCAAACCGCCATGTTCTCTGGCTATGCCCCTATGCATCCCTTTGGAAACTTTCATTAATTCAATTTGATAACACCAACTAATAACACTATCTTGCCATACAGATTTGACCAAGGATGTCAGGTCAATGCAATGGTAGACAAGATGGCCGGTGAAGTCTATGATGTGCCATCACATCAAAACAATCCCAATGCTTCTAACTCTGCCCTGTTCTATTGATACTACTATAGTTGTACTATATCCTTAATCTCTGACCCTATTCAGCTCTGAAAGTTGTGACATGCAGTTGTCGGCAAGACTAAGAAATCCCTCAAATAGTTGTCCTCCTATGAGGTGAGGCAACAACTACTTGGATATGACTCCTCACACTAATTGCTTGTGACACCCCAATTTCGGTTCACCAAAGAACCGAATAAGAAATTTTACGATCAAGTTGAGTCATATTTAAAGTTATTGGTCGGTAAGACTCAATCGATAAAATATATCGAAACAGCCTTCTTGGTGTTATGAGAATAGAAGACATTGTTAAATACACATCAAAACACATCGAATATAAATAAAAGTAAGAAATTAAATAACTACACTAAGCTCAAGTGTGCGTAGCGTTAATCTATCCTACCACTAAAGTCAACTCAGGATTAGTAAGACCTACATATATTATATGAAAAATGTTGGTCACAAGTGTTGCTAGTCCGAAAAAAATAACTCGTACAAATTGGCAAATGGGTACTCCATTACCCACGAAAACTTATGAAACTTCAAAATTACGTCACACTAGGCAGTAAGCAAACATATTTGAACAGGTGCCGGCTCACATGCATGACTAATATTCACATTCATACATACAACGTTTATACCCTCACATCCTCCATATTACACCCGCCACGATACTCAAGTGGCAAAAGGAACGATCAAGTTAGTGCCACAATTTGCAGAAATGTGTTTCGTTATGCAGTACCCTCATACACCGCACTACCCTAGGGTTTGAAGGAGTACTAGTGGAGTCCATACATATCTCCACACTGCTCACTCTCTTATTCGTGAAATCCGTAAATATGCGCATACTTATATAGTATGTTTAGGGAAGAGGCTTGTATTATATATTTCTCGAGCTTCAGTTTGAAAATGAAAAAGGGATCTCAACCTTGTAGTTTTATTAAACATGTGTAGAAAATACATCTAAATGACCCGACATCAGAGGGATCCGATAAAACACTGCCGATGTCGTCCTACATCTAAACCACGGTTAAACTTGACACGTGGGGAGTCAAGCAGATATCAAGCAAAAGGGAGAGTCCTTTGTACATGTGGTCTAAGCTCCAAGCGCATCGATACATCTATGGCAAGCTTGGACTCCATAACCTACATCAAAACCTACTACTATGTAAAATATCAATGTCTATATATGAAGCATGCTCATGGTGTGCGTCCATACCATCAATACATAAATTGAGACATAATAAAAATAAATAATAAATAAATAAACAAGGAATGCACTCATAGGTAATTAGATAAATAACAAATATATGAACATAAATACTACTCTAATAATAAAATAATAATACATTTACACTATATAAATAAAAAGATAAACACGAGTAAATATCATACGTACTCGTGTTAGTAAACATATAAATAATTAAATAATTAAATAAATAATAATTCAATAAATAAATAAATAAGCAAATAGTTAATACTCATTAATTATGAATAATAATAATATCATAGTTATACAATACAAGAATACATAATTAAATACCGATACATAATAACATACATGTAACAAATAAATAAATAAATAAATAAATATATACAATTTAAATACACGTAACGAATAATCATGTAAACATTCCTCATACAGGATAAACTTATAAATAAAAACAAATAAGCAACAATCAATAAATAAATAAATATATAAAAATACTCATAACATTAAAATATGCTAAATAATGTAAATATGCATCTAAACTAATGTAAAGGCTTTAAAATTACTAAAAAATGGCAAAACACGGCCCAAAACGACTGAAAATGAGTCGAATCGGATTGAAACGACCTGAACCATATCAAACCCAACAGGTTGAACAAACACAGTCTGGGTTAACTAGAAAATAAGTTGGGTTTACGGGGTAGACATGAATTGGATTGGCGACTCAGACAAGGGCTAGTAGGTTGGTGAACAAGATCAGGAAGGCGGACGCGGATGTGGGCAAGCGGACGAGGACGCGAACAGGTGACGCGACTTATGTAAGCGGGCCAAATGAGGGGGCGGTGGTGCCCAATACCGCAAAACCTGATGGCGGCATGGCTGATGTTGCTGCCAGTTTGGATCGACAGAGAGGAAGATGGGGAACATGATGGTGGTGGCAATCAGCGGGATTCGGTCAGTGGCGGGACGAAAAACGACGGTCAAGTTGCGGTATCGATGCCGGGTGCAGCGACGTCTCCGGTGGTGAGCGCGGCCACGACGATGGTCATGGGTAGTCTCAAAAGATCGGCCGTCGAGTGAGGAAGCTATCTAGGCTGATCGTCAGGGATGTGTAGCCAGTGGCTGGTCGAAAAACACCGGAAACGATGGAAATGCCGTCGGGCAAGTGTGAGTCACCCGCTGTGATCGTGGCCATGCCGGTGGTTGGTGTCCATCTTAAAGAAAGATCTCGGTGTGGGGAAGTTGTTGGGGTAGTCGCCTTTGCTGGAGGACACTCACTGGCGCCAAAAAATGGTCCGAAGAGGTTGTGCTAGCGGACAAATTCGACTGGAAAACATTGTCACCGGCAGCGACTGGGTGGCATCTTTGGCGATGGTGGCTATGGATGGATAGCTGAAAGAGGAAGAGGGTCTTGCCGGCGGCGAGCCAATGTGGCCACGGCCTCTAAGGTCAAAATCCTCAAAATTGTGGGAAATCTCTCTATATAATTAGGTGAAGCTAAGGCTGAGTGTACGGCTCAGATCTTGCAACGTGGCACAATCTGGACAATCGAGAACTTGTGGCCTTGTGAGGCCCACCTATGGGTATATGCAATATACATATGGATGGAAAGCTTAGATCTAGACTATCCAAAGTCAAAACTTACTCGAGTCCTAAAAGTAACTCTATGGGCAGGAATCGAGGCAAGAAGGCTAAATGGTCCTCGAACCTTGAACTTAATCGAATGAAAACCTACAACTCAATCAAGCTGGACCCACAGGGGCACAATCTGGTGATCCAAAGTCCCTATGATGCATACAAATGAGACACGTTAAAAAACCCAAACAGATATTAAATGCAGCACCGGCCTAAATCTAGTCCTAAATCCTTGGCTAACCCGTAAGAAAAAATATCATTTCTATACCTCGTGTATACACTAATAAATCGTGCTCTACTGTATCATAACAAAAACTATCATATGCATGTTGGGCATACTCAGCCTCCATAACAAGCTCATATGGCCATCTGGGCCTCATACTCATATTCTTAAAATTGTTCTTGCTCAAGCTCGCTCAAACCGACTCGAGCCTGGTCCGAACCAGGCAAACTACAAGGGGTAAAACCCTTACCCGAAATTTCTCACATCAACTGCGATCAGAGGACTTAAGAGAAGATGTCATATTATTGGCAAAGTAGTATCTTTCCCTTAAAAGCCAGCTACACACGGCTCAGAGTGACCAACATGAAGTTGGAACCCTGAACATTGATGAAGATGACTAGCTCCTTCCTAATCTGGCTGGATGGACTCTACGTGATCTAACCATTTAGTGAAATGTGCCATACATGCTCGATCTTCTCATTGTACTAGCTCTCTAGGGTCACTACAAACTATGGGGATAAAAATACAATGACCTCAGTAGAGAAAACCTAGGTTTGCTCCTAACGGTCTACTGGGAGGTCAAACAGGTACTCTAAAGTACTGCAGGGTACTAGTCTGGTCTACATCAGAAAAAAACTATGTCGATGCAAGGTATGCAACCCAATATCTACCCATGTCTCCCTGATCCTAATCAATGTGATAGGTCAACTACATGTACCCTCAGCATACTCTACTCCAGGTCCTATGGCAAAACTAGGGTGTCCTGCAAGTCCTTCCTAGCCTTTGGTAGACATATGTATGAAGGGTGTATGCTAATGAGCTGTATGACTCACTATCACCAATCTAGGTCAAACACTCAGGTGTCCCTGGAAGGGGAACCGAATCGCTTACAAGGTCCTAACTAACTCGGTGCTGAATCAAATATCTCGCTCTCTTCCATAATGGAACAATGATAGCTGCTACGAATGTAATGCATACTATGGCTCTGGTGGTTATTTATACAACCACTAACAGCTGATGAAGGAAACTCTCTATCATGGAATGGGGGTGAGAACACCTGTGCATGCACAACATGTCTCAAGGAGTAAGAAAACATACTATGCATGGAATTATGGAGTCCGCATCTGGTCTGTGGCATATGCACTGGTCAATGTCTACTCATCTCAACCATCTAGAAAATAGATAGTAGACTAGTATATCTGGAAGAGTGAGTAAAAATGCTCGACTCTATTTGGTGTCTATTCGTCACATGGAAAGAGAATGGATCTCTCATATAAAACTGGTCACACTGTTCAAAGACTCTAACAAGAATATGTTCCATCCTCACATGATCTGACATCAGGTCAGCTAGAAAAGTGAACTAATCTGAGAAAATTCTATTAGGTATGTATATCACTCTATCTGTAGTGATGTGAGGATCTCCGTTTGAGTCACAATTAGGAAATGGAACTCTATATAGGATATTGGGTGGCTCAAATATATGGGTAGGTCCATGGACATGTCTCTTAGATCATCATGATTGGACTTCGCAACAGGTGGCCAGCCTATAGAACAGACAACACCTAAGTGGCTTTTGTTTAATCAACTAACAGTAGACTTGTGTTCTCGATACCATACTAGTCATGCACTTCTAAACAAATGGGGTTCAAACAACCTAAAGAACCACTATCTCTCCTCGAGTCTATGAGGACTCATAGTGACGTTTGACATGTGTCTCACCCGCTCTTCAGTGGTGTGACCTGCTGCCCTGTACAGATTTGTAGCACTAATCTTCACTCACATGACTACTACTATTATGGTCTAAAACAAAGCCATAAGTCAAGATGAGTATACACTGATGTCCCTCTATCTGGTCAACAAGATCAGATCTGACTGAAGTCCCTATCTACGCTGCTCCCAAGCTTGGGTGAAGTTGTCTCCTCCAGACAAATTTGTCATTGACTGCTTGCACTGTAAGTCCTAAACAGTACTACGAAGGTAACTTCTATACTCGGGGCAAAGGCTAAATCCTATGTTCAAGATAAGGACCTGATCGTGTTGGGGAAGCACAAGGAAAACATTATCTCCCTAATGGACACTCCCTCACTAAACCCATCATCTATGCCAAAATTGTAATACGGGGAAAATTCCTCTCACTAGGTGAGGACACACAGCATGTCTGACCATTTGCATGATATGTATACCCTAGCTATAACTCATACATCTATTGTCATGCTGACTGAACAATTGGCCATCTTATCTGGAGGTCACAATGTCCTGTTCTCAAACTCTATCTATATACATTGTTTGATGATCCCTATAAGACTGTCACTAACACTATCTTGCAATATACATCTGACCCAAGAATGTCAAGTCAAGGTGAAGTATGCAAGATGGCTGGTGAAGTCAATCATGTGCCATCACATCCATACAATTCTAGTGTGCCTAACTTTCCTCCATCTGGTTGATGTTACCATAGCTATATTTTGTGCTCAATCTTTGACCAAACTCTGTTGTCAATGTTGTGACATGCGATCTCTGTGCAAGGCTAAGAACATCCTCAAGTAGTTATCCTCCTGTAGGGTGAGGCAATTACTTGGCCTTTGCTTTCACAATAAGTACTCACTCAGACGGTGGTAGTGCATCACGAAGGGTGTTAGTGCATCACGGTCGGTGGTTGGGCAACACAGATAGCAGTAGTGCTATTCGGTCGATGGTAGTGCATCACAGTCAGTGGTTGGGCAACTTGGATGGTGCTTGTGCAACTCGGATGGGAGTTGTGCAACTCGAACGGTGGTTTTGCTACCTAGATGTTGAAGCCTAATCTTGATCATGTACGTCGTGAACCTATTAGTGTCTATGGCATGTTTATCTCCATATGTCTATCTCCCCAAAGGTAGTTGCTATCAACTCGACTTTATCCAATCATGCGAGTCTGATCCGGAGGAGTCTAGATCATAGTGGTGACACGTACGATGGAAAAATAATGTTGGCCCCACACTGGTCTCCTGGAATATTGAGTAATTGTTCCCATAAGTGCTGATTGGTTCTCAATAGCAATCACTAATCTGGCCTTGGTAGATCGAGTACAATTAAGTTAACCGTCTAAATCTGTTGTCAAATGTAATCTTACTCATTCTCGGTGTTTTCTTGCCTCCATCTATTGTAGAGTCCCCAACAATACTTTTGGGAGAGACATACACTACAGGAAGAGGGGGAGGCGGTGAAGTGTCCATGAGACTATAGATCCACCTCCTACTAATCTTCATCCACTGCTATCTCTTGGAAGTGGTTTGTCCAAGTCATCTGCGCAAACTCTCATTTGTGCTCCAAGTGTTCCAATTGCGTAAGTGGATCTACTGGCATAGTCACATCTTTTATCCACAGAGATTTGTCTGAAAGTCCAAGTTCTCAAAAGTAGGCCTCAAACTATGCCTAATGAATCTATTTAGGGCACACAGTGGTCCAAGTCATGCGCAAACTAACTTTGTCTACATCTCCATGCTTCAAACTCCCACTAGTATCATGTCTGATAACTTCGCCTCACAATATAGACCATCTTCGAATGAAGGACTGATGTGATGACACACAAAAACGAGCAAATGTTGCAATGTGGTTGCCAAAGTTCTAGGTACTCCTGATTACCATCCAACTTAACCTTAGCTAACTGAGCATGTTGACACTCTTACATCATCCAAATCTGTAAAGACTGTGAAAAAAAATTTATTTGACTCGATCTAGGAAGGATCGAACGTTGGAGAATTAATATTATTATTTATATTATATTCTCTACACGGTTAATCTTACCCGTTTAATTATTATATTTTATTATTTACCCAGTTAAATGAAATGCTTGTGTTGGGGTGTTTTCACATACCCTAGCCGTCATTTTCATTTTATATTTTGTGAGGGGGCGTCTTTCTCATCCCAGATGCCTACTCTCATTCTTCTCCTCTTCCTTACCGGAGCCGGCTTCTTCCTTGCTTGGGTATTCTTCCTATCTCCCTATTCTTAATTTTCATGTATGCATATTTTGAATTGATAATAAGTTTGATAATCATGGAAACTAAAGTCCTAAATCAACAAGAAGAACTAAACTAAATGGTATACAACTGAAATTCCACCATGGCCGACGAGTCTAAATTTTGGCAAGATGGGAAATCACATGCAAGCTTTGCCAGGGATCCATTGGAGTGGATGATTGCAAGCCAAGAAAAGTCCTGCCTGAGGCAGTCCCCGTGGGTGACCTCCTCGCTGGGAAACAGGGCAGCGATTGTTCCAATTTATGGCTGATCTCACCTGGTTGGACGCCGGTGCTGAGGTAGCGGAGCTTTAGGTGAATAAACATTGTAGCAAAGTGCAAGAGATCAATCAGTGGCTGAAGTTGGCACCTTTGATGTTTGTATTCATGGATGCCGGCCTGGGGTAGCAAATAGCAAAACAAAAAATAGAGGTGACGGCGATGGGTGAAGAAATCCGGCCTTCCTGGGTGGCAATGGGTTCCGATATGGCCGAGGAAGGTCGATAGAGGGTCGAGGGTGTCGAGGTGACCACCCAATTGGGGTGGCAACGCTCGCCGGCGGTGGAATCGACGACACGAACGCGTTGCTAGGCGTGGCAATGTCGGCATCATGACAGCTGGAAGGTGGCCGGGGTCAACCAGGGTGACACTGCGACGACACGGTGGCCGGAGGTGATCGGCGGCGATGGCGGCAGCGACAATGTGAATGGAGGGCGGCTAGAGTCGGGAGCAGAGAATGGCGTCGGGGAAGAAGAAGAAGAAGAAGAAGGGGAAAAAGAAGACGACAAACTTGTGAATACTACTCGACTCGACGCGGCTCGAGTTAAAAAAATAATACTAACTAGTAATAAATCCTTAAAAAATTATTATTTTAATGGTTATGGGTTACGGTTCCTAAACTAAATAATTATTGGACGAAATCGACATGGACATGAGTAATAAAAATACGGTAATAATAAACGGTCGATAATTAATCGGTGTACTACAAGCGATTAATTTAAATCAGATGGTTATAAGTAATTAATAAAATAAAGATTTTACCTTTATCATATTAAATTTTATACTAGGTTAATAAAGTGATTATTTTAATAACAAGTCAGTAAGGTAGAAAATGGGTTATTAAACTATAATTGTGTAAAAAGAACTTAAATAGCATAATGAAAATAAATTAGGTTTGAATCTTTATTGAGTTGAATAATTTAAAATAATTAGTAATAACTTTGAATAAGTATAATACAAATAATTTTAAATAATTTAATTGAACTACTTAACTAATTAAATTGCTATTAATAATGATAATGATTAAATATTAAAACCGTAAATTAAATCGTCAAGATCGTGATTAAGTAATTATCATCTCAAAGAAAAATATACTAATAATAGTAATTAAATACTTGAATACTTGTTTATAAATTAATAATTAATTTATCATTAGTGAAGTGTGAATTATGATTTAGATAATTAATTTAAAATGTAAAGTAGGACTTAAATGATTATGTCACATGAATAATTTAATATTTTATATTGTTGAATGTGGCATGCTTTATGTTGTCAAATTTTGATGATGATATATATATATTAGTCATGTAGTTGCATGCATTTCTACTCGAATAAAATTATACTTATGTATAATTTTATCTTCACGTTCAGAATAGGATCGTTGGTCACGGTTACAGGTTCACTTACGAACTATCCAGGTCCGTATAATTATTTGAAATATTGTATTTTCCCTTTTTGGCAGCCCGGGTCGGCTTGGGCTCAGATTCAACCACCATGCACCGAGTGCAACCGAGGTCAAGGAATTGACTCAGTCCGACATGGGGCAGCACCCTTTAAAATTACTAAGTGGGAGTCTTAGTCGACTTGAGTTCATATCCGACCACGATACGCCGAGCACAAACGGGGTCGACTCAATTTGATGTAGGGCAACACCCTTTGAAAGATTAAATACCTGCCCTCATGCCAAATGGGGTGACAGAGCGCAATGGCACAAGACGGCTCATTCTGCACTTGTGATACCAAGAGGGTGAGTCAATAGCAAATATCGGTAACTACAGCCCGTGGGTCACGTAGCGTGTGTGCGCATGAATGGGATGGTAGCTGGATGGGGTGGCCACCCCTCCCAGCATATTAAGAGCTCGGCATAGGCTCATAACAACTAAAAGTCTCGAGAAATGATAATAGGGATTATATTGACTTGTTTCATTTAATTATGTGGCTTAGTGGTTTTATCACTAATGCGGAATTACCGCCGCTGGTGAACAGCTTTGGACTGAACAATAAAAGTGTGGTTGGTGTTTCTTTTATCAACCAAGGATTGGTGAATTGATAATAAATTAGACTTCCTTTTTATTCTCTTGTGTTATAAATGTGGCTATGAGAAACGATCCGAGACTGTGGGACTTTGAGTTAGTTTATTCTATGCATTGTCACATGCTATCAGAACATGTTTTATTTTTATATTTTATAAAATCTAGACTTATTGTTGTATTACAATGCATGTTCTTGATTCATGTTCATGAATAGTATGTTTACAACATTTAACTTTTAAGTAACACCCGGGCCGGTTGGGCCGGGTTATTACAAGTGGAATCAGAGCCTGGTTTCCCACTAGCTCACAAATTATGACTCAAGTACCTTGTTGAAAAGTCCAGTACTTATCTTTTCCCAATGTTTTATGTAATTAATTAACAAAGTCATTTGCTAATAAACCTAAGTTATAACTGAAAAAGAACATATTAATGAACCATGATGGGAAAATTTTTCGACGTTTCAGATGGCAGGCACTCGTAGATAGTCAAACTGATCTACTGAGTCAAATTTGAACACAAAGAATGTATTGGCTTAGATCCTAACGGCCATACAGGGACTGGTGCAGGCTTCAGAAAATACAAATTTTGTGGTTCAAAATATTGTTCCTCAGTTACCAGGAGTGGTAGCAGGGAATGGAGCCTCAAACTCAGCAGCGGGTCCTAGCATCACCCCAGACGGTGGTCAGGGGAGTGCCCAAGGGCGGGTAGGGTTAGCAGACCCGGGTGAGTGAGGGGAGCGTCCAAACCCAGTGCCACAAGTGTCTACTTAACCTTGATCTCATATCCATCTCATAAGTCCCCTATAATTGCAAACATCTAAGCATGCACTGCTCAGGTCTCACTCACCACACCATCTTAAATCATAAGAAAAAACTTAAGAAAATACCTGTCGGCTTGGCTATGGAAAGCTCCACACACTTGGCTCAAAACAAAGTCAACCATCTCAACAGACTAAGACATGGCTCTGATACCAACTGTGACACCCCGATTTCAGTTCCCTAAGAATCGAATCAGAAATGTTACGATCGAGTCAAGTCATGTTTAAAGTTGTTGGTCGGTAAGACTCAATAATAAAATAGATCGAAACAACATTCTTGGTGCCATGAGAATATAAGACATTGTTAAATACGCATCAAAACACATCAAATATAAATAAAAGCAAGAAAGTAAATAACAACGCTGAGCTCAAGCGTGTATATCGTTTATCTACCCTCCCACCAAAGTCAACTCAGGATTTATAAGACCTACATATATTATATGAAAAATGTTAGCAACGAGTGTTACTGGTCCAACAAAAATAACTAGGCAGTAAGCAAACTAGGCAATTACCCACCAAAACTTATGAAACTTGAGAATTACGATCACACTAGGTAGTAAGCAAACACAAGTTAAACAAGTGTCGGCTCGCATGCATGGCTAATATTCATATTCATACATACAATGCTTATGCCCTCACATCCTCCATATTACACCCGCCACAATACTCGAGTGTTAAAAGGAATGGTACACCAGAAATGTATTGAGTTACGTAGTACCCTCATACACTGCACTACCTCAGGGTTTGAAGGAGTACTAGTGTGGTTCATACATATCTAAATACTGCTCACTCTCTTATTCGTGAAATCTGTAAAAATGCGCGTACTTATATAATAGGTTTAGGGAAGAGGCTCATAGTATATATTTCTTAAGCTCCAGTTTGAAAACTAACAATGGATATCATGCTTGTAATTTTATTAAACATTTGGAGAAAATATAGCTAAATGGCCCGACATCGGAGGGATCCAATTAAATGCCGCTGATGTCGTCCCACGTCTAAAACATGGTTAAACTCAACATGCAGGGAGTCGGGAGAGATCAAGCAAAAGTGAGAGTCCCCGGACCTGTGGTCCAAGCTCCGAACATGTAGATACATCTACAGCGAGCTTAGACTTCATAACCTACATCGAAATCCACTATTAAGTAAAATACCAATGTCTATATATGATGCATTCTTATGGGGTGTGTTCATATCATAAATACATCATAATAAAGAAAGAAGTGTTAACAAACCTATAACTAAACATGTGACACGTAAATCAAGACATAATAATAATAAATAATAAATAAATAAACAAGGAATGCACTCATAGATAATTAGTTAAATAATAAATAGATGAACACAAATAATAGTCTAATAATAAAATGATAATATAATTACACTGTATAAATGCACAGGTAAACAAGAGTAAAATATCATACATAGTCGTAGTTAGTAAATATACAAATAATTAAATAAATAATAATTTAATAAATAAATAAAGAAGCAAATAGTTAATACTCACTAATGATGAATAATAATATCATAGTTATACAATACAAGAATACATAATGAAATACAAATACATAATAACATACACGTAACGAATATTATATATATATATATATATCATGTGTGTGTGTGTATATATATATATATATATATATATATATATAAAATTTAGTAAACATAATAAGACTAATATTCATAAGTAAATATAATATTAATTATAACAAATAATCTTGTAAACATTCCTCGTACACGATAAAAATATAAATAAAAATAAATAAACAATAATGAATAAATACATAGATAAATAAATAAATATATAAAAATACTTAGAACATTTAAATATGTTAAATTATGTGAATATGCATCTAAATTAATGTAAGAGTTTTCGAATTATAAAAACGGTTGAAAAATGGCCTCGAACGGCTGAAAATGAGTCGAATCGGACCTAACCAAGTTGAATCAAACCGAGCCGAATGAGCTGAACCAACCCAGTCTGGGTTAATTGGAAAATGGGCTGAGTTGACTTGGCAGACATGAATTGGACTGGAGGAATCAGACATGGGCTGGTGGACTGGTGAACAAGATCAAGCAGGCGGATGCAGACGCGGGGATGTGGACACATACGATTCCAGGCGAACGCAATCTGGGTAAATGGGGCAGATGGGGAGGGGGCGGTGCACGTCGCCAAAAACACGGACTGTGGCATGATTGGTCTTGTCACTGGTTGGGATCGATAGAGGGGAGGATGGGGAACGTCGTGGTGGTGGCAAACGGTGGAGTCCGGCCCGTGCTTGGCAAGAAAACGGCCAAAGAGTGGCAGTATCGTAGCTGGGTGCGGCGACGTTCCCGGCGGTTATTGCGGCCACGGCCATGGTCATTGATGGTCTCAAAAGATCGGCTATCGAGTGAGGATTCTATATGGGCTAACGGTCGGTAGTGTCCGGCCAGTGGTTGGCCGAAAAGTAGTTGGAAACGATGAAGAATGCCGTTGGGCAAGTGATAATCGCGGGCAGCGATTGTGGCCTCGTCGAAGGTCGGCACCCATCTCAACAAATGAGGGAAACTATTGGGCTAGTCAACTTCGATGGAGGACACTCACTGGCGCCCAAATATTGCTCCAAACAGGTTGGGGTGGCAGCTGAAATAAATTGGAAACACTCGCCGCCAGCGGCAACTACAGTGGCACAAGTGGTGATGGTGGGCACGGACGGATAGCCGGCCTCGAGGTGGTTACGGCCATACCGATCCAGTAGCCGGAGGAACGGGTCTCGTCGGTGGCGAGCCAAAGTAGCCACAATGCTAAGGTCAAAATCCTCAAAATTGTGGGAAATCTCTCTATTTAAATAAGTGAAGTTAAGGCTGAGTGTATGGCTCAGATCTTGCAACGTGGCACAATCCGGACAAATGAGAACTTGTGGCTTAGTGGGGCCCACCTATGGGTATATGAAATATACATATGGACGGAGAGCTCAGATCATGACCATCGAAAGTCAAAACTGAATCAAGTCCTAAAAATGACTATATGGGCAGGAGTTGAGGCAAGAAGGCTAAATGGGCCTCGAACCCTGAACTCAATTGAATGAAAACCTATGACTCAATCAAGCTGGCCCCACAAGGGCACAGTCTGGTGATCCAAAATCCCTATGATGCATGGAAATGAGATACGCTAAAAATCCAGAACGGATAGTAAACGCTGCACCGACCTAAATCTAGGCTGGCTAACCTCATATGAAAAAAAATCATATGTGTACCTCATGTATACACTGATAAATCGTGCTCTACTGTATCATAATAGAAACTATCATATGCATGTCGGGCATACTCAGCCTCCATAACATGTTCATATGGCCATCTGGGCCTCATACTCATATTTTTAAAATTGTTCTGGCTCGAGCTCACTCGAACCGACTTGGAGACTGATCCGAACCGGGACAAACTACAAGTGGGTAAAACCTTTATCCAAAGTTGGGGTTTTATAGTGCTCCTCTCAGTCGGTGGTGGTGCATTATGGACGGTGGTTGTGCAACTCAATCAACGATGGTGCTATCTAAGTGCTAAGGTTCTAATCCTGATCTTGTGTATCATGAACCAACTCCTATCTTCGGCATGTGTCCCTCACAAGTGACTACTAGCAACTCAGCTTAGGCTGTCCAACCATGCATGTCTCATCTAGAGCAATCTGAATTATGGTGGTGACACGTACGATGGTGAGCTATGTTAAGCCGCTACTAATCTCATGAAATCTAGGGTAACTCTTCAAGTACTGATTGGCTCTCAACTAGCAACCACTAATTTAATAGTAGCACCTCATGTGAAATTTGATCAAAACATCTAATTCCATAATCCATGATAGTCCTGCTCATCCTTGGTGTATCCAGACCTCTATATGGTGAAGGGAAACTAAAAGCATTGTTGGAATGATCATGCTCTAATGGAAAAGGGGAAGATGGCAAAATGCCCATAGGGAACTCGCTACTCATCCTCATCACTGCTTTCTCATGGAAGTTGTCCATCTAAATCATCTACCTAAACTCTCAGCTGTACATCAAATGATCTAGGAGCTCTATTGACATAACTATGTACTCCATCCATGAAGATCTGTGTGAGGGTCAAAGTTCTCAAAGTAAACCTCAAACCATGTCTGATGGATTAGTCATATCCCATGGAAGGAAAACTGATGTGGTGACATGCAATAGACGGACACCTGGTCAACATCCAATTCAACAACAGCTGACCAAACATGTGGACACCCTAACTCATTCAATATCTCGTGCAATGGAACTGATGGGATCTATAAGCCCATCATGACATGCCTGTCAGAATCCTACTGCCATCTATTGACATCTGGATCTGGTACCCATCTTATATCTCTTCTACCTCTACTAGCATTGTAACAAGCCATGCTCAAATCTAACTAAGCAAGCAATCTGATATCATGATAGAAATCAATAGAAATGACCTGCCTGGCTCAACTAAGGCTAGCTCCACATATTTACTGGATTGGGGTCCTAAGTACACTGTTGTGCAACGCACTGATGAAAAAATCTTCATATGGGAGACAATGGTCAACAAACGTCACTCTAGAACACAACCGAAATATTACGGATCACTCGAGTAGGTCAGCTAATGCGAACATAGGCTGAAAGGATCTATTCATCGACATCTTAAAATTGAAGATAAATTTTGTTATACATGTATGGGATGCTCGAACCTAGCATGACTCTAAGTGGATGACATAACTCATGCAATCACACTCAAAACCAATCAATAATGAGAAAATCGAGTAAATCCTAAAACAAATTGCTCAGATTGTCCACTATGAGTACAACAAAGGCACACTATCAAATGACAGAAAATAAACATATGTAGCAACCCATGCACACAATGAATTGATTCAACTTATAATTCATTTTAAGTTGAGTCTTGACTCGGTTGCTAATTCATATTCCATTTGCACTGAATGGGATCTTGACCCATCTATTCATTCGATTCACATTTCATTCCTAAACTTGGTGATTGCCGCACTTGATAATCACATGCAACGTCATAACATCTTTATGAACTGTCTGTGTTGATCATGACATTGTTCATATAATATTTTCACCATCCTCAACATGTAAACATGATAATCATAAACAGTCTACAATCGGACCAATGTGTGTGTAAAAGACCTCACAACTTCTCAGATCTAGCTTGGCACATCCATCTCCTAATCATCACCTACATATGTAATAAAAATCATCAGTAACGAGTGCTACTGGTCTAGAAATAACTATATCAAACTAGCAATGAGAGCTAACTCTGATGTAAAGAAAAACATAATTATAACTTTTAGAGCTCTCATCAGGGCATGTCGCAGAAGCCACTGAGGCGCAAACCTAGTGGCATCATGAACTAGCTGGTATGCTAATGCCTTTATTGGCAATTTCTCGTGTTTCTTTCTATCCTTTGGGACTACTAGTATATCCTAAGCCTTGCCTGTCCTCCATATGTCTCCTGGCCTTGAGCACGAAGGTCGAGTCTCTCAGGCAATCGGCTTCAGTACCCTGAACTACAAATCCAAACATGCGGTGTACTAAATAGTACGTATAAACCTCTGTGTTTCTCCTGGTGTGAGGAAACTTAAACGTGAAGTTGTTAGGATCTCTTCGGAATGGAACAATCCTCTCATCAATCCAAATCCCATTGACTAGCATTGCACCTACTCATGCTATGTGCGAGTCAATTTCCCATCTCTTATCTAACCGAAAATTTAATAAAATCATATATAGGCCTGATAAGGGAATAATACAATAGGCCAGAAGGCAACTTGTGGTGGATCTTATTTTTGAAATCAAACTCAATGGATCTCCTCCTCGAGGGTTATTAATTCAAAAACTGTTGGTTGAATTACCCGAGCTAAGTTGTAAAACCCTCGACTCGAGTTAGGGTTTTATTGTCATTGCCAGTTGGTTTGACTGTGGTCCGAGTTGGTTCAACTTTCAGAACACGTGCGTGGGGCCAAGGCCAACCATGTTCACGTGCTATGAGGGTTCATATATACCCAAGTATTCGATGATAGCGTCAGATACGCATCAGAAGATAGAGTCATCAGTAGATATGAAAGTATACAGTTGATGGTTTTGTTTTTCATTTTGTGACCGTAAAATTAGCTTAGGCCAAACAACGTATTATCACGTGCTAGATCATATTCGACTAGGTTATTAGTTATAGAACATGTCATTTGGATGTTGTGGTGTTTGTTTTATTTTATGGGATTTTTCCTGATTTTTTCGGGATTTTTCTAGGATTTATTACTAGTTAGTTATTATTCTTGCCTCGAATAGGTGTCGAGTCAAGTTTTATTTACAAGTTTGCCACCGATCACCCCAACACTTCTCATCTTCTCCCCCAAACCCCGACATTCCTCTTCTTCACTCCCCCCCACCCAAACTCTAGCTGCCAGCCTGGGTGCACGCTGCTGCCACCCCGGTGACGATCAAAGCTGCACAACCCAGTCATGCTGTCCTCGTGTCATCTCGACCACCCCGGCCAACGTCCAGCCGCAGCGAAGCCGGAATCATCCACGGTTGCACCACTGTCTCCCAACCCGATTTCACCGTGGTCTATTCCGGACCGCCGCCGCTGCCGTGACGTCGACACCCTTCCCCTTGACCTCGCCGAACACATACCCCCTACCTAGCGCTGCCGCCGAAGACCGGCTGTGGGCCAGATCGAGACAACCAACCGTCCCGATTGAACTCGATGCCGCCACATGAGATCATCGCTGCTGACCATCCCTTGTCGTCACCAACATTGGGACAAGTTCGCAGAGGCTGCGCCGACCCTTACCCCCATTGACTCGCCGGAACAATCATCAGAAAACTGTCAAAAACTATTAGAAAACTGCCAAAAGTCAATGGAAAACCGTCGGAAAACCAGATTCACCGAAATTCATCAAAAATCATCTGATCTTCCGCCGAATTCCTCCGCTTCAATTTGATTGAACTTCGGACGCCATAGGGTGCCGAATTCGAGCTTCAAAAGGCGAGACGAAATCCTAACCGTCATCGATTGTCAACGATGCACGAGGTATAATTTATTTTAATTTAATTATTTAAAAGTATTGATTGTTAGTACATCATGCGAGGATGCTAAAATTGAATAATTATTGTGTTAGATATTTTTATGTTAATAAAAATATGAATATGTGTGGTTGTGTGATATTAAAACGGATGCTAACAAATTAATTAGGTAGACAAAATAAGTGTTGTAATCTAATACAACATAGAGTAGGAAAACATATACTAAGGATTATTGATGTGAGTATCCTATAGGATGTGTGTATGCATCATGAGCGGGTGTTAGTATTTAGTTTTGATGTGTAGGTATGGAGTAGGAACCTGCCACCTAGGCGCATGGTCTAGCTTGAAGCTTCTACCAGGTGTGTTAGGACATGCTTCTTAGGTTTTATTGCTCCATTCTATCGGTGATTTGATTTCTAGATCGGCGAACATGTCAGGTGGATGATTTATCGGACAACACCTAACACGAGTCATCTAGTGGATTATTTTCTTTGGAATTAATAACCTTCGAGGTTGAGATCCCTCGAGTTTGTTTCAAAAATAAAACTCACCTCAAGTTGCCTTCGGGCCTATTATGATAAATCCCGACCTACCACGTACCACGAGCGGGTGCATGTAACACGAGCAGGTGCACATGTCAGTCAAAAGTAGGCTCTGGATTAGTGAGCAAATTGTTCCATCGTCGAGAGATCTTGATAACTCCAAGTTTGAGTGCATCACTGTAAAGACCCGGAAAAAAATAATAATAATAATAATAATGACGTTCGACGCAGTGGGATCGAACGTGGGAAAAAATTCGTTAGCTGGATAAGTATGAATTACCCGGTTAATTGAAAAGTAATTTTTAATTGGATAATTCTAGTTGAATCGGTCGAGTCGACTACATTATTTATCCAATTAACCATTTAAGTGAACCATACCATGTACCCATTTAACAGGTTAAGTGAAATGGTTAAGTGGACCATGTTGATTACCCAATTACCCGGTTAAAGGAATTACGGTGAAAGGGTGCTTCCACGTACCCTAGCCGTCATTTTATTCATTATAAAAGGAAAAGGGGGAGGGCGTCATCTACATTTTTCCTCCTTAGACAGACGCCGGATTTCCTCCTTCGCTCGGGTAATTTTCTTTCCTTTCTTTTTCTTTTGTTGCATGCATACACATGTTGCATAAATCATAAACATGATAAACATAAGAATTAAATGAGAAATCAACAAGGGAAGAAGAAAACCAGGAGGACGTCCTGCTGTTTTCCAGCAGCAACCACGCCATGTTTCCTTCCATGGTGCGGGGTTGACGTGCTGGAGGTGGGAATTGCTCCCGACGGTGATGCTGGCCGGATGGAGTCACCTTGGAGGGCCAAAACAGACTGTCGAGGAGGCACGCAGGTCTGAAATCCGAGGGGAGAACAGGTCGGTGTTGCCATGGGTGGTGTTGCTGGCCAGACGTGGATCCGCCATGGAAAGTGCAGACTGGTCGTCACCTGGGGTGGTGCTGGTCGTCACCTTGATGGGGCAGGACATGGTCGCCATGGCTGCTGGTCGGCCACCATTAATGGTGAAATTAAGGTCCCCATATAGGGTGTAGTCCGAGTTTCATGAGATAGCAGCGGATAAAGATTGGATCTTTGGGGTTTTTCCAATCGGATCAGTGGGGTAGATAGAAGATGGGGTCTGAAATTGGGTGGAAGGAAAAGAAGACATGCTGGTCGGGTGTTGTTTATGTGGCCGACTAGAGTAGTCGTCATGGGTCTGGTCGGGTGCTGTTTATGTGGCCGACTAGGGTAGACGCCATGGGTCATGGGCTGATTATGTGACCGACATGGAGTCACCATGGTCAGGTCGGGGTTGCTGATTGGGTGGCCGGAATGGGGTCACCAAGGACTGGTTGAGGGTTGCCATGTGGTGGCCAAGTTGGAGACGCCATGGCAGCAAATGGAGGCCGCCACGTTACTGGTTGGTCGCCATGCATGGTGAAAATACCGGCTTTCACGGGTTGACTACAATAAAGCTGGGAGCTTTGGGGTCGTTAAATGAATTGTTAAAGTAGAATGGCGCCATAGCAACCCTACTCCTCAATTCGGCTTCAACCCCCAGAAAAATTTGTCTGCTCTGGCTCGGGCAGTTGCCAGACTCCCAGATGCAAATCTCTCCAATTGCAAGAAATTTTTGCATACTCTCGGACTGAATCATCCCTCTGAGTTAGAGTGGCAAATTCCAGTGCTTTCTTCTGGACAACAGACTCAGGAAAATATTGTCCATTGAAAGCTGTTACAAATTCCGCCCAAGGAATGGACGAAATCTCCGGTTGATGGAACGTAGTCTTCTCCATGGACTTCCACCAATAGGATGCTTCCTCCTGAAGCATGCATGTCGCCAACCTCACTTGATGGCGATGAGGCACAGAGAGAGCTCTAAATGCTTTCTCAGTAATGTCCAACCAGCTCTCCGCCTTCATTGGATCAGTCCCACCAATGAATACCTCAGCTCCGTTCCTCCGGAATTTCTCTACAGTGTATCGATCACTGTCATCCCCAACTGGCAGTACCACTTGTCGGACTACCGGTGGCACTGGGTTTGGAAGTTCCCCTCGCTCGCCCGGGTCAGCTATCCCTACCCGCTCTTGGGCGCTCCCCTGATCCCCATTTGGGACACTACTAGGACCCGCAGCCGAATTTGGAGCTCCATTCCCTGTTACCAATCCCGGTAATCGCTGCGCTATGTTCTGAATCACAGAACTGGTATTATCTGAAGCCTGCGCAAGTCCCTGTATGGCCGTCAAAATTTGGCCTAACACACTCTCCACGTTCGTGTCCGACTGCGCAGCTTGGCTCGACTTCCTTCGGGTGCCTGCCATCTAAAATTTATTCCGTTATGGTTCATTAAATTTTTTTTTCAATGATTACTTCGGTTTGTTAGTGAGTCCACTAATTCCCTAATGACATACCCCATTGGAGAAAGATAAATATTGGACTCTTCAACAAGGTACTTGAGTCATAAGATGTGAGCTTTTGGGAAACTTGGCTCTGATACCACCTGTAACGACCCGCCATTTGTCACAACATTGTGGGCCTAGCTGGCCAGGTGTTACTCACAATTAAGCAAATATGTCTAACATTTTTTTTAACAAAAACATATATAAAGATCCCACAGTCTTAGACCGTTTCCCAGTAGCCACACTTATTTCTCAAATAAATAAAAAAAGGAGTCCTCATATTTATTTTGCTCCATGCCCTGGTTGTCAATCACCTAATTTCGTATCTGCACACCTGCGGAGGCAATTCCGCGTTAGTGATTACAACACTAAGTAGTATAATAGATAAAACAAATCAAGTACATTCCACTATTTCCTTATGTTTATTTTAATATGCGGTGGAGCGATTCCGCTATACTCCAAAACAATGCGGAGGAGGTATCCGCTGTGATCCGCACACCCCGGCCGTAGCCCTTTTGTGGGGAGGCTACCACTACCGTCTCCAGTGCCAGTGCCTCGCACACCCCGGCCGTAGCCTTTTTGTGGGGAAGCTATCACTGCACTCAGGTGATTGCTACGCCCCGTTTGTGGGGAAGCTCTCACTACCAATTCTAGTGCCAGTGCCTCGCACACCCCGGCCGTAGCCTTTTTATGGGGAGGCTATCACTGCACTCCAGTGCCAGTGCCTTGCACACCCCGGCCGTAGCCTTTTTATGGGGAGGCTATCACTGCACTCAGGTGATTGCTATGCCCCGTTTGTGGGGAAGCTCTCACTGCCAACTCTAGTGCCAGTGCCTCACACACCCCGGCCGTAGCCTTTTTATGGGGAGGCTATCACTGCACTCCAGTGCGATGGAGGAATCGCTGTGCCTTGCTCACCCTGGCCGTAGCCTTTTTATGGGGCGGCTATCACTACTCCAAAACAATGTTAATGCATTACAAACTTTACGCACATAATACGACCCAGTGTCGGACTGAGTCAATTCTTTGACCCCGGTTGCACTCGGTGCATGGTGGTCGAATCTGGGCTCAGGCCGACCTAGGCTACCAACAAGGAAAATACGATGTTCTACCTATTATACGTACCTGACTTGTGATTTCGTCTGACTGTGACCCATGAACCCTAATCTGAATGAGGGCATAAAATTATACATTAGTATAATTTTATTTTGCATGAACCTACATGCAACATACATGACTAATATACTATCAATTTTAAATGATGTAATTAGTTCATGTTAGTCTTCATTTCTTATTAAATTTTCAGCAATTCTAATGATAATTAATTATTAATTATCCCCATCCAAATCCCCATTATCTAATTGATAATTTAATTATTAACATGTCCCATACTTAATTCTTTTGTATTTACCTTATATTCTAACTCAACCGCATCGAGTTCTCCCATATTTACCTGGTTGCCATTCTACTTTAACAATTCATTTAACGACCCCAAAGCTCCCAGCTTTATTGTAGTCAACCCGTGAAAGCCGGTATTTTCACCATGCATGGCGACCAACCAGTAACGTGGCGGCCTCCATTTGCTGCCATGGCGTCTCCAACTTGGCCACCACATGGCAACCCTCAACCAGTCCTTGGCGACCCCATTCCGGCCACCCAATCAGCAACCCCAACCTGACCATGGTGACTCCATGTCGGTCACATAATCAGCCCATGACCCATGGCGTCTACCCTAGTCGGCCACATAAACAGCACCCGACCAGACCCATGACGACTACTCTAGTCGGCCACATAAACAGCACCCGACCAGCATGTCTGCTTTTCCTTCCACCCAATTTCAGACCCCATCTTCTATCTACCCCACTGATCCGATTGGAAAAACCCCAAAGATCCAATCTTTATCCGCTGCTATCTCATGAAACTCGGACTACACCCTATATGGGGACCTTAATTTCACCATTAATGGTGGCCGACCAGCAGCCATGGCGACCATGTCCTGCCCCATCAAGGTGATGACCAGCACCACCCCAGGTGACGACCAGTTTGCACTTTCCATGGCGGATCCACGTCTGGCCAGCAACACCACCCATGGCAACACCGACCTGTTCTCCCCTCGGATTTCAGACCTGCGTGCCTCCTCGACGGTCTGTTTTGGCCCTCCAAGGTGACTCCATCCGGCCAGCATCACCGTCGGGAGCAATTCCCACCTCCAGCACGTCAACCCCGCACCATGGAAGGAAACATGGCGTGGTTGCTGCTGGAAAACAGCAGGACGTCCTCCTGGTTTTCTTCTTCCCTTGTTGATTTCTCATTTAATTCTTATGTTTATCATGTTTATGATTTATGCAACATGTGTATGCATGCAACAAAAGAAAAAGAAAGGAAAGAAAATTACCCGAGCGAAGGAGGAAATCCGGCGTCTGTCTAAGGAGGAAAAATGTAGATGACGCCCTCCCCCTTTTCCTTTTATAATGAATAAAATGACGGCTAGGGTACGTGGAAGCACCCTTTCACCATAATTCCTTTAACCGGGTAATTGGGTAATCAACATGGTCCACTTAACCATTTCACTTAACCTGTTAAATGGGTACATGGTATGGTTCACTTAAATGGTTAATTGGATAAATAATGTAGTCGACTCGACCGATTCAACTAGAATTATCCAATTAAAAATTACTTTTCAATTAACCGGGTAATTCATACTTATCTAGCTAACGAATTTTTTCCCACGTTCGATCCCACTGCGTCGAACGTCATTATTATTATTATTATTATTATTATTTTTTTTCCGGGCCTTTACAAAAGAGAGGATGAGGACAACTAAGGATCCACAGAGATGTTACGCTGATCAAGGCCGACGTGAGGTTCAATTCATGGTTGGAAAATATGTCCTTCTGAAGGTTTCACCAACCAAAGGAAACATGAGGTTTGGTATGCGTGGGAAGCTTACCCCATGGTACATAGGGTCGTTCGATGTCTAGAACGTGTAGGTTAGGTGGCCTATTGCCTTGCACTGCCGCCTCATCTATCCACCATACACCTAGTGTTCCATGTGTCCTTATTGAAGAAGTACCACCCAGATAACTCCCACGTTATCAGCTTCCAAAAGATAGAGCTTCATCCAGACTTGACGTATCTAGAGGATGCAACGAAAATCGTTGATCTTCAAATGAAGACCCTCAAACGTAAGCGGGTTCCCTTAGTATCAGTGCAGTGGAATCGGCAAGGAGTTGAAGAATCTACATGGGAGCCCGAGGATGAGATCTGAAGGAGGTATCCTGAGTGCCAGCTTCTAGACCAGGTACTCCAACTTCCAACCTTGATTACAGTTGTAGTATTATGATTTAAAATTTTGGGGACGAAATTTTTATAACGAGGGAAGGTTGTAAAACCCGCGATTCGAGTGAGGGTTTTATAGTCATTAGCCAGTCAGTTCAACCGTGGTTCAAGTCGTTCAGCTTATAGAACACGTGTACGGGGCCAAGGCCGACCGTGTGTACGTGCTATGAGGGTTCATGTATACCCAAGTATTCAATGATAGCATCAGATACGCATTAGCATACTGAGCTATTAGCAGATATGAGAGCATACAGTTGATGGTTTTGTTTTTTTTTCATTTTGTGACCGTAGAATTAGTTTAGGACAAATAACGCATTAGGACTTGTTAGATCGTATTTGGATGGGTTATTAGTTATAGAACATGTCATTTGGATGTTGTGGTGTTTGTTTTATTTTACGGGATTTTTTTCAATTATTTTTTGATTTTTCTACGATTTATTACGAGTTAGTTATTATTCTTGACTTGAGCCGGTGTTGAGTCAATTTTTACTTACAAGTTTACCATTGATCACCCCAGCACTTCTCATATTATCCCCCAAATCCTGACATTCCTCTTCTTCACTTGCCCCCAAACCCTAGCCGCCACCTTAGGTTGTTGCCGCCGCCGTCGACACCACCCCTCCGACGATCGACGCCGCCCAGCTCCATCCTCCTGTTGCCCTCGATTGCGCTGCTACTCCCAACGCAATTTCACCACTGTCTACGCCGGACTGCCACCACCGTGACGTCGACCCCCTTCCCCTTGACCTCCCCTACATTTCCCACCCACCTAGCGCCGCCGTCGAGACCGGCCATGGGCCCAATCGGAACGATTGACTACCTCGACTGAACTCGACGCCGCCATCGGTGGTCATCGCCTCCATAGCCGCCCTTGTTGTCACCACCATTGGCACGAGCTCGCAGAGCCGGTGCCAACCCTTACCTCCTATTGCCTCACTGGAACAGCAGCCAAAAAACCGTCGGAAACTACCAGAAGTTGCCGGAAAACCAGATTAACCAAAATTTGTTAGAAATCACCTAATCTTCTGCTGAATCCCTCTGGTTAAATCTGGTCGAACTTTGGACTCCACAGGCTGTCGAATTCGAGTTTCAAACCACGCGACAAAACCCTAACCGTCGCTGATTACCGATGATGAGCGAGGTATAATTTATTTTAATTTAATTATTTAAAAGTAATGATTACTAGTACATCATGCTAGGATGCTAGAATTGAATAATTGGTGAGTTAGATATTTTTATGTTAATAAAAATATGAATATGTGTGATTGTGTGATATTAAAACAGATGCTAAGGAATTAATTAGGTAGACTAAATAAGTGTTGTAATCTAATGCAACGTAGAGTAGGAAAACTTATACTAATGATTATTGATGTGAGTATGCTATAGGATGTGTGTATGCATCATGAGCGGGCGTTAGTATTTAGTTTTGATGTATAAGTACGGAGTATGAGCTTGCCGCCTAGGTACGTGGACACGCTTGAAGTTTCTACCAGGTCCATTAGGACACGCTTCTCAGGTTTTATCGCTCCATTCTATCAGTGATTTGATTTCTAGTTCGTCAGACGTGTCTGTGATCCGTCAGATTATTTTCTTTGGAATTAATAACCCTCGAGGATGAGATCCCTCAAGTTTGTTTTTGAAAATAAAATTCACCTCAAGTTGCCTTCGGGTCTATTATGATAAATCCTGACCTAGCCCTATAAATAGTTTTTATCTAGTTTTCAGTGAGACAAGAGGAGGTGAATCAACTCGTACAGGCGAGCAGTGAGCGGACTATTCCATTCCCAAGGGATCCGGATAACTCCATGTTTGAGTGCCTCACACCTGAAGGACATGGAGGTTTCTGGGTACTGTTAAGTACAGCGTATGTCCAGACTCATGGTTCAAATAGTACTGAAGGCGCTTGCCTGAGAGTACTCGGCCTACGTGCTCAAGGCCAAGAGAAATATGGAGGTTTGGAGAGGGCTTAGGACAAAGGTTTCCTGAGATTGGATTAGAAAAGTATTGCTGAGAGTGGCATAGTACTAGCTAGATTGGGATGCTGTTGAGTCACCTACTCAATGGCTCCTCGTAGTTACCCTTATGAGAGTTCTGAAAAAGATATATGATTGTTTGCTTTCTATGAGATCCGGATAACTCCATGTTTGAGTGCCTCACACCTGAAGGACATGGAGGTTTCTGGGTACTGTTAAGTACAGCGTATGTCCAGACTCATGGTTCAAATAGTACTGAAGGCGCTTGCCTGAGAGTACTCGGCCTACGTGCTCAAGGCCAAGAGAAATATGGAGGTTTGGAGAGGGCTTAGGACAAAGGTTTCCTGAGATTGGATTAGAAAAGTATTGCTGAGAGTGGCATAGTACTAGCTAGATTGGGATGCTGTTGAGTCACCTACTCAATGGCTCCTCGTAGTTACCCTTATGAGAGTTCTGAAAAAGATATATGATTGTTTGCTTTCTATGAGAGTTAGCTCTCATGTTTTAGTTTGATATTAGTTATTTCGGGTCCAATGAAAATTGTTGCTAACGTTTTCTTTCTATATATGTAGGTGAGGACGATGAATGGAATATGCCGGCTTGGACGGAGGAGTAGCGTTTGCATTGCACACATATACTTGGCGCCACGTTGACTTTTGCGTAAGATGTGATGTAGTTTGAATGATGTTGTGGATATATATGTTATGTATATATGCATGTGTTTGTGAGGCTCCTATGCCTTGCTTTAAGAATGTTTGGACTCTTTTAGAAATGTTTTGGTAAAAGTTCTAAATGTTCAGGAATGATCTGCTATGCTAAGATGAAAATGAACCAAATGTGATGAACATGATTTGTAGGTGGGCGAGACCCCAATTATAACATGTGTTGATGTTTTGAATCCTATTGTGGTGTAAATTATTGTTTTTATATATATACTACATTGTGCCTTGTTTTAATATGTCTCCCCTTATTGGACTTTTAAGGGAGATCCTGTTCGTTTTATTCCAAATTTTTGTTTAATTTTTGTTTGCTATTTTAATTATTTTTGGTGTGATCATCATCATGACATTTATGTAGCATCCTACGAGGGTTTTGCATCTCATTTATACATTGTTTGTGCATTACCAGCATACTCAATCTTGAGACGCCGAGAAAGTTATATCATAGTCGTTTAGGTTTTGGGTCAACCAAATTAATCGGTTTACGAGTATTTCGATCCTTTGTAATGGTTCTGGTCCGGGTTGTGAGTGAATCGGATTAGGGTGTTACATAAGTGGGATCTAATAAAACACCATTTAACCTGTCATGCAATTAGTAAAATAAATCACAATACAATAGAATAAAAAAGCTAGAGATGAGCTATAAATGGACATGGTAGAAGCTCTAAGCGAAGCCATGCACCTAGGCTGGAGCACCTACTCCATACCTACACATCACAACGAACTGCTAATGCCCATGCTAACCATATGGTACAAGAATGATGTGAATGAATGCATCTAATCACTGCCATGTCATTTATGAAAAACAAAGTACACACGTGAAAATGTCCAATTAGAGGCATTTGTCATTATTCAAACATGAATACTATCCCTACATAAATCAATCAACCAGTATTTAACATAACAACCAATTAGATCATAATTACGCTTATAATATTTAGATTAATAGCCCCTCATACCAATTCGTGATCACTCAAACAATATGAATTAAATTCAGGCATTAACACCAATCCTTCGGTAAGTGTTACATTAGAGCTCCTAATTCCTAGTTCAATCATTAACTAATCAATGAATTGACCGATCCACATTCAAAACATACAAACAAGTTAATCACATAATTACTAACGCGTAAGAGTCACTCCTACTCATTTATATGGCATTTTATCATAACCTATTTATCGACAGTCATCATCATATTCATCATAATCATAATAATCAATTCATACACTGATATACCATTCCATGATAATAATAAACACAACAGAATTTTTAAACACATCAAAGTATATAATAATAGGCCATGCATTCATTTTTAAATTAAGTATACCTAGTGACGGCGACCCATAGGTCAGCTAGGGTTGTGACATGAGTTGGTCGCCGGGATGGTGGTTTCTATTCGGCAACGCCACACAGCCGGGGAAATCCATTGTTGCCAGCAACCGAACCATAAGGGGGAGGATAGAGATGGTGGTCTCGATGGCACAAGAAGGGAAGAACGGCTTGTCCTGGTCAAGTAGTGGGTTGACAGCCAACTACTCCGGCAAGTCGCTGGAAATGAAGATGGCAATGAGGGAAGCTCAGTGTGGGAAGGAATATATGGAGGAGAGAAGATCGAAGTCGGGGTAGTGATTGGCCGGCATCAACTACTGAAGTTTGCCGGCAGCGGTGGCAAACTGACACTGCCAATGGCAGCTAAGGGCCGGCTAAGGGTAGGATAGGAAGGGGCAAGCAAGGCTGTGGAAAGGGAAGGCTGGCTAGAAAGGGCATGACCGAACAGAGGCTACTGGCTGCGGCAATCGGCGGTGGTGAGGCTGGCCGGCTAAGAGGATGAAGGTGGGAGAGAGTGGAGGAGGAAGGAGGGGAGGCTAAAGGCAGCACCATTGGCCAGTGGCGGTGTAAAGACTGTGGGAATAATAATAATAATAATAATAATTAGATGCGGAAGCGGTCCAAAAGGACCGAACGCGGTCCGAAAGGACCGAACATGTTATATTTTTTACCCGGTCAATTATTTACCCATTTTATTATTTACCCGGTTACCTGGTTAGGTGAAATATGGGTGTTTTCACATACCCTAGCCGTCATTTCATTTTATTTTATGAAGGACGTCCTCCACCCTAGCTTTCATTCGCATTTTCTTCTCCTCTTCCTTACAGGCGTGGCTTCTTCCTTGCTTGGGTAACTTTCCTATCTCCCAAATCTTAGTTTTCATGCATTTCTTAATCACCATGCTAATTTCTGTTGCTTCATCAATTCATGATCATCATGTAAAGTTCTGCTACTTCATCCATTCATGGGGTCATGTAAACTTGCTACTGTTTCATCAATTCATGGTCGTTTTGTTGTGCTGTAGCTTCATCAACGTCCTATGCTATGTAATTGGTTGGGTTAGGATAATGGAGTTACAGTCTCTAGCGTCTTAGGAGTTCTAGGCATGGGTTTGGATGGTGGACAATGCTGTGGGGATTCCAGGCATCCATACCAGTTCGCCAGCCAAGATTCACGCCGTGCATGCTCACAGCGCTTAGCTGGGATGTTGGGTTGTCGTGCGGGGAGAAGGGAAGAGTTCCCGGTGGTGCTGTTGGCCGGACGGAGGTCGCCTTGCGTCCCCGGCGGTGCTGCTGGCCAGGAGTCGGGCACCATGGTGCAGGACATGCTCGCCTTGGATAGTTGCTGTAAATCACGAATCTTAGGTCTCAAATTTGGTTGCTGGAGAAGATTGAAGTTGATGGAGGACGTGAATCTGGGTTTGGGTGCCAAGATAAGGGTTGGATAAGAAGGAAGTGGGCTGCTTTTGGGTGCAAGATGAAGGTGGAGAAGAGAAGAGCGTTGGGGAAGAAGAAGATGGCAATTCTGTAATTTATGCTTGACTCGATATCGGCTCGAGTTAAAAATAATACGAACTCGTAATCAATCTTTAAAAATAATTATTTTAATGGGTTATGGGTTAAAGTTACTAAACTAATTAATTATTGGACGAAATCGACATGGACATAAGTAATAAAAAATACGGTAATGATAAACGGTCGATAATTAATCGGCGTAATATAAACGATTAAATTAAATCAGAGGATTATAAGTAATTAATAAAATAAAGATTTTACCTTTACCATATTAAATTTAATATTAGGTAAATAAAGTGATTATTTTAATAATGGGTCAGTAATGTAGAAAATGGGTTATTAAACTATAATCGGGTAAAAATCGCAAGCGTCGAACCTAAATAGCATAATGAAAATAAATAAAGTTCCAACCTTTATTGAGTTGAATAATTTAAAATAATTGTATTAGTAATATATTTGAATTAGAATATGCAAATTAATTTAATTAATTTAATCGAACGACTTAATTAATTAAATTACTATTAATAATGATAGCGACTAAAAAATTATAACCGTAAACTAAATCATCAAGATCGTGTTTAAGTAATTATCATCTCAAAGGAAAATATACTAATAATAGTAATTAAATATTTGTTTATCAGTTAATAATTATTTTATCAATTGTTAAGTATTAATTATGATTTGGATAATTAATTTAAAATATAAAGTAGGGCTTAAATGATTATGTCACATGAATAATTAATTATCTCACTAGATTTGTTGAGAATTTAATATTTAATATTTTTGAATGGTTGCATACTTATGTTATCAAATTTTAATAATGATATATATATTAGGCATTTAGTTGCATGCATTTCTACCCGAATAAAATTATACTTATGTATAATTTTATGTTCTCGTTCAGATTAGGATCGTTGGTCACAGCTGCGAGTTCACATACAAACTATCCAGGTCAGTATAATTATTTGAAATGTTGTATTTTCCCTTATTGGCAACCTTGGTCGGCCTGAGCCCAGATTCGACCACCATGTACCGAGTGCAACCGAGGTCAAGGAATTGACTCAGTCCGATACGGGGCCGCACCCTTAAAATTATTATGTGGGAGTCTTGGTCGACTTGAGTATCTAACCACCATGCGCTGGAACACAACCGGGGTCGACTCAATTCGGCACAAGGCAGCACCCCTGAAAGATTGAACACCTATCCCCATGCCGAAAGGGGCAATAGGGCACAATGGCGCAAGACGGCTCATTATGCACTTGTGATACCGATAGGGTGAGTCAATGGCAAACATCGATAACTATAGGCCGTGGGCCACGTAGCGTGTGTACGCATGCATGGGATGGTAGCTGGATGGGGTGGCCACCCCTCCCAGCATATAACGAGCTCAGCATAGGCTCATAACAACTAAAAGACTCTTGAAACGATAACGGGGATTTTATTGACTTGTTTCATTTAATTATGCGGCTTAGTGGTTTTATCACTAAAGCGGAATTGCCTCCGCAGGTGAGCAGCTTTGGACTGAAGAATAAAAGTGACCCAGGTTTGGTGAATTGATAATAAAATTGGACTTCCTTATTATTCTCTTGTGTTATAATTGTGGCTATGGGAAACGGTCCGAGACTGTGGGACTGTTAATTTTATATTTTAGAGAACATGCTTTATTTTTATGATTTATGATTTATATATTGCCAGACTTAATTGCTGTATTAATATTCATGTTCTGGAATATTATCATTACATCTATTACATATTTTTAAGTAACGTCAGGCCGGTTTGGTCAGGTCATTACGGCAGTGCAGCGGGTGGCGGTGTAGTCATCAGCTGATGAGTGTCGAAAGGGGGCGAGGTGTCGGTCATCGGGTTGGGAAAAAATTGGGGAAGAAAGGTCAGGAAGAAAATATAACACCTAGGGTAGTTTTGTAATAAAAACTTACACGAGTTAATAATAACAAATAAATTCTGAAAAATAGAAAATAAAATATAACAAAATGTCATAAAATAAAATAATAAGATCCTAACTCGAATGACGTGTTCTAAACCTACTAACCCACCTAAAAATAATAAATAATGCATCTTAACGTGATAAACCATTTAATTCTAATTTTATGATCCATTCAAAATGATAAATAAAATAAACATTGGGTGTATTTTCATATATTTTGATAACTCATTTTGCTACTATATGAATAACGTTATTATCATATACTTAGGTACACATGAGCCACATTATTCATAGGTCACAACTGGTCATAGCTCCTTACATATGTTTTAAAATTAACTCAACTTGAAATCGACGTATGAACTAACAGAATCACAAGTACAAAACCTTAATTTGAATGACAGGTTTTACACAATTTATAAATATAGACTTATTTCTTATTTAAAGCATGTTTTGCGTAAAATTGTTATAATGATTTAGAGCTAAAGATTTTAAAGTCTCTTTTTATTATAATTATAATATTAATTTATTTTATTTTAGAAATTAAAAATATTATATATTTTGTATTAGAGGCTATTTTCAACTGTTATAATTTTTTTGTTTTATATCTCATATGTTTTTCTATTGGTAAATGAATTATGTAAAATAGTGAAAATTAATCAAGTTCTGACAGTTCAACTGATAATAAAACAGTTTAAAGTTGATTATGGTAGATGTCATAAATTCACTTAGAAGTTCCATTATAATTAATTATATAAAAAATAGTTAACCGTTGCAAACGATGACATTGACGGTGCCGGGGGCCTATCTGCATGAACGTATTGCATGCGAGTAGCGGAGCTTGCCCATTTTTTTGTTTGGTATTGGGGGTGGTTAATTTGTGGGAATTAACTATGTGAGACTTCAGAGGATAAGAATGATGGTTGGCCACACTGGAAACATCGTTTTCTTTATAGGCCCATTAGTCATTCAGCATATAAAATTATCGTTGGATTTTAATAAGATGAACCAGCGAGTCTAACAATATGGAGTGGGGCTATGCTGGATTGAACTTGTATTTGGCATCCGATCAGCCGCCGGGCAAAGAGCACTAATTGTCCTTAATTGTCCTCAATGAAAGTAATTTACATTTTACGTGGTTTCAGTTCAATTTAAGTAGTTCCGTTCAGGATTTGCTATGTAATTAGGGTTGCTAATTGAGCGAACCAGCTCGTGAGCATTTAGCGTTCGGCTCGGCTTGACTCGACTCGAAACTCGACATTTAAATGCTCGACTCGAACTCGACTCGAACTCGAATCTTACGAGCCGAGCTTGAGCAAGGTTGTGTTCGACTCAACTCGACTCGGTTGTAACTCGAACTCGACTCGAACTCGACCTACGTAGTTCGACTCGAACTCGACTCGTAGTTCGACTCGAACTCGACTCGATAAAATAATATAATAATATAGTATTTATATTATATTTATATATATATATATATGAAATATAATAACAAAGAAGCAAGATAGTTGAGATGGTAAGTATTCACCTTGATGACTTCAAGGTTGTGGGTTCAAACCACATTGGCCTCACTTTTTTTTTTAAGTGGAGTACTTTTGACTTTTAATCGAGCTCGAGTCGAGCTCGAACATATAAAAGATATTCGAGTCGAACTCGAGCATGTATGTCCAAAACTTGTTCGATCTCGAGTCGAGTTCGAACGAGTTTCGAACTATTCGAGCCGAGTTCGAACACATGTTAAGCTCGGCTCGCTCGCTCAATTAGCACCCCTATATGTAATAGACGTGAGGGACGAAATTACGCATATTTGGCTATGGACATGAGAGGTTTGTCTATAAAACAAAATTGTGCTTATAAAATTAAATAATCTCTCCCACACAATGCCGGGGTATTATATAATTTTCAGTTATTTATTATTTTTTTACTTCACTATTTTCATGATATTTACTTACTGCAGTCTTACATATTATGTCTATTTTTAAAATCTTAATATATTATTATATATTAATTAGTTGATATTTATCAATTTGTTAATTTTTGAAATCTACTTGCTCAACAATTGATTTACTATAGGGTATAGTTTTAGATGATGTATATTTTCTATATCTAATTGAAATAATAGATGGGTAAATTTGTAATTAACTTGATTTTATAAACAAGAAATAAAAAATAATGTTGTAAAATAATTAGAGGACATGTAGTAGACCCTAATTAAAAATTTTTTAACAGGGAAGCAATACTATATTACTATCCATTTGCTTGCGCGATGTGTGGCGTTCTATAATTTTTAGTAATTTATAATTCTAATAATGACTATTTTCAACGGATCTCGATTTTAAAATAAATTTAAATTTACTTATAATATAATACACTTTCATTAAATATTTTTATAATATTTATTTATATTATTTGATTTTTTATAGTACGTATTTATTTATAATATTCTTGAAAATTTTTTTTAAAAAAATCTTAATATATTATTATTTATTCATTATTCGAAATTCATCAATTTATTAATTTCATAAATCTACTTAAAAAATTTATAATAGGTTTGGTATTGCATTATTTAGATTTTCCACTTCTAATTATTATAATGAAAGGGTAAATTTATAATTTAATTTATTTTATGAATACAAAATAAAAAAGTAATATCATGAAATAGTTACGATATATGATACAAATTCTAATTAAACTAATACTTTTGTAAATAGGAAGTAAAGGATAATGATGTAGAATATCTAAAGAACATTTGCAACATTGTATTAAAAGTCTTCAATTTTCAATATTAATAATAATCAAAGAAGTGGCTTAGATAATTTAACTATTAAAGTTTTTTTCACGGAAAATTTTTATCCATACCCAACTTCGCCATCATCTGCACCTCGACTAATTAGTGGGCATCTTGGAAATTAATAAGTGAGTGTTTCGTGAGGTGGATCTTTGTGTATAAATTATAAAAAGACACCTATTTTAAGCATAAAAATACTCATTTAATAAGTGAGATTCCCATATATAAAGAGAAATTAGTTTATTTAGCAGTAAAATATCACTCAGGACGTATGATTCTAGAAATTAGTGGATATGATCCAATATATTGATAGAGATGTGCCTATACTAATTTTGGTTAATTACTTTAAAACAAATAATTTAGCTCATCAATTAATATGTATTTTAGGCCATTGTTAATGGTATTAATTAGTAATATATTAAATAGTGGGCTGGAGTGGACTTTGACTAGGCCTATGGGCTGAAAAAAAATTTTCTATGAAGAGATTTCTTATGAATAATGTATTATAATATGGGGCCGGCGAATATCTGCTGCAGCATAGGTATGCTCGTTGTGCTTCACTTTTTCCTGGCCGTTGGATTCTATCCAACGGCTCGAAATGAAATCTATAAAACCCTGGTTTCTGTGGTTTCCTCCATTGACACAACCACCCCGGCTGTCACTTCGGCTCCCCTCTCCACCCCTGACCTACACCTCCTTGTCGACCGCCTCCACATCATCAAGTCCCACGACTACTCCTGCATCCTCTCCCACCTCCTCGCCTTCTCCGCCGATGCCGTCATTGCCGACGTTGACGCCCTCCTCATCCTCCTCTCTCCCGTCGCCTTGGCACCTCCGCCCTCCCATTCGCTGGCCCGTGACAGCACCTCCTTCGCGGCCTTGCCCGCATGCCCTCCCTGCTCACGTCCACTCCCTCTTTCTCCGCCTTGCCGCCGCCGGCGACCCCTCCCTCTGCCTAGACAACTTCACCTATGCTTCGCCATCTACGCCGTATCCGCCAGCGGTGGATCCTCCATCCCCATCGTCAGAGCTTCCAAGGCGAGGCCTTTATTAGGTCGGCGCTGGTGGGCATCTAAGCCCATCTCCCTTCCTTGCGCAGATGAAGTTGCAAGGTGATAAGACCAGAAAGAAGGGGCATCTCTCAGTTGCCACTGAGATAACATGACATTTTCATGATCCTTCTACTTTGCAAACTTGTGATGCTGTAAAAAATAAAACATGCTATCTCTGTGAAAGTGTGAATTATCAGTGTATTATCTTCTCAGAGTACTAAACTAGAAATTTTGTTGCTCAGCTCTTTGAGGTTGCTCCTTGCATACACATGGTGGAACTCAGTAAAACTGGAGGTGACACAGTAGAATTCCACAAGGCAAGTGCTGCATGTAAAACTTGGGACTAAGATGTTGCCCTTTATGTTTTGCAATTAGTTCTTCTACTAACATTTTACTGGTTTACTCTTCCTTCATTGCAACCTGCAGTTCTATAAGACCTTCACAATAGGGATAGAGGACATAGTATGGAAATAAAAAACTAGCTTATAGAAAGGCCTCAAGTAGAAAAGCTTGCAAAAAGGTCGGGTAACGTGGCCATCACAGCACTTGGGAGCTGCAAATTCAAAGAGTTTCTTCGCTTAGATATTCTAAACTGATTAAACGTATTTAAAGATGTTTAATTATCAGCTGTTTTGTCATCCCAGTTACTAATTTTAAAGCCTGAGTGTTGGGTCTAGCTGCAAATCATCAACAGGCACAAGCCCTTGTAAATAATCTGATGTCTACTTGTTTTTTTGTCATTTTACTTGGAAGGGAAGAAACATGTATTTCATTGTAAGCATTTTTTTATTGGAAGGAAGTTTCTTTTTATTTTATAAGAAATGTCTGCAATGTTATAGCAATTATTCCCATGTAAGTGATAAATTTTGATTACTGGTGCTCCCCATGGACACACACTAGGTTAGACAAATCCCTTGTCAAGAATTTCTTTTAGCTTAACCTTGAGTTCTTGTAGCTCAGTGGGTGCTATTATGTAAGGCACCTTGGATATTGGAGTAGTCTTTAATAATAAGTCAATAGAAAACTTCATCTCCATGGTTAGAGTTAAACTTGGTAGTTCATCTAAGAATACATCTAAGTACTTTGAGACAACCCCACCCTAATTGAAGATGGGTCAAGCTCCGTGGATTCTAACTAAGCTTCTACTACACTAGCTAGGAAATCTTGGCATCCTTGTCTTAGGTACTTGGTTACTTTGGCATTGGAAATAATCCATGGATGGTTCACTGCTTTATCTCTTAGGAATAATATCTAATTACCCTCATGGAGATCCTCTCTTGACCGTAATACTTTGCTTTTGTTGCAATCTATGATTGCATGGTTCTTGGATAACAATCGATCCCTAGAATTAGGTCAATCCCCACCAAATGATACAGAGTAAATTACCACACTATTGACTTCCCTTGTGAATAAATTAGGATATGTCCTACATTTTTGCAAGCTAGTGTTTTGTCTCCCTTAGAGGTACTTACAATATAGTGGATCTAAATCCCTATGTTTCAACTCAAGTTTTTTGGCTAAGCTATATGTCATGAATGAATGTGTGCAATGAGGATAAAAAGAAGTAATGCTAAAATGACGGAGATGGTGATCATACTTTGAACTAGGTTATTCCTAGCCGCATCTCCTACAATGGTTGCATTCAGTTTCGCTGGACCTGGTGTATTGTCCTTCTTGTCCTTGAGTTTAGGGCAATTTATCTTGATTTACCATCTTTTCCACATGCAAAATATTTGTTAGAACCGTTTAGACACTCTCCAGTGTGACATTTTATGCAATGAGGGAACATAGTATTGGTCTTCTCATCCTCATTCATCTTCATCTTTGAATCCACATTCTTCTTGTTCCAGTTATTTTGATTATTTTGAGTTGGAGTTGGTTTGCCATTGGAATTCAAACCTCCATTATTATTCTTGCTCTTGTCCGTCTTCCTAAGTGGTCCACAGTGTTCAACAAGAACTTCCTCAGAAACACAAGCAATAGCCACTACTTTGGCAGAGTCACCCTATCCTTAAGAGAAAAATGGAAGGGCCAAATGAACTTGTTTATACAAGCTCTCATAGTAGCACAACACATAACCCTACTGCAAATCGTTCCAACTGAATGAACTTCTCTTCGAACTTTTGCACACTAAGATTGCCTTGCTGGATATTGTTAAACTCACTTGCTTTCTACTCCCTCTTGTTCACGATAATAAGTGACATTGAAATCCTCCACAAATTTAGCTCATATGATAGTCTCAAATGGACGACCTGTAAAAGTAGATCTTTGTGCTGCCTCTCGCCATAATGTTGCATCCTCCTCAAACATGCAAGAAGCAAGTCTCACCCAGTGATTCTCAAGCACTTTCATTGCCCTAAAGGTTTCTAGCATGTTTAGATTCCATGCTTCAGTCTTATCAGGCTTACTGGTAGCCTTAAAATACTTAGCACCACTCTTGATGAATTTCTCCAAAGTATAAACCTTGGCTTGGCCGGTGCTATAGGTGGTGGTGGTGGGAACTATGACTATTAGCTTGATAGGCTCCCCGGTGCCTTTCGTTTGTCTGGGAGTTGAGGTCTCACCAATGGTATTCCTCCTTGAATTCCTATGCCAACAATTATTGACCGACTTCCTAGGTAGGTTGACAATTCGAAGTTCTCCTGCTTTTGAAGTTGTTGTCACAATTGCTCATTCTAAGCCTATAATTGCTGGTTGGTGATCCTCTAGGCCATCACTTCACCACACTACCATGAGAACAAGTCTCCATAATTTATTAGTTAATAGCTATTAATATATGTTATAAGGGATGTGGTATTCAAAAGATATTTTGACAAGGTGGACATATGTAAGGTAAACATGAGAACAAAAATGAAATCGAGCTCTAATACCAACTTCTCACAACCCCAATTTATACACATAGTTCATAAATGAATGTCACTAAATTATTTACTTGAACATGCGTAGATAATGATAATTTAACCAGTAATCATGTAAATTGCGGAAAATAGACTATGGATACGGATTGGTCTACTACTTACATATTTACGCACAAAAAAGCTTGTCCATTCAGTACTGATAACAATATTGGTCTACTACTTACATATTTAGTAAAAAAGTAAATAGAGAAAATAAGACTAATCTTCAATCGACTATATAAGGTAGAAAAACCAAGTAAAACACTAATCATACTAAATATGTTTATAACATGAACCACTGAAATAACTTGCACATATACTTGTAGATAACATGATAATTGAATCATTCAAAATGATATAATATTTGGTAATTGATATACTGAATAACTAATTAATACTATCATGTGACTTACTAATAAACCCTACTAGATCAATATAATTAGCACATAACATGAAAACTTACTTAGTTAATTACCTATGTGACTTGCATGTAAGTTGGTAAGTTAACTTAAGTGAATAACATGAATACAAATCTACATTTTTGTCTCAATTTTTTGGTAGCCTCGACCTCTTGATGAATTTGGCACATAGGTACTGGCTGTAATTTATTGCATCTTAACTCTATTTGGGAAATGCTGTGGCTGCCACAAGACCCACGTCATTATATGAATTAACTATTGGTGATCATTATCTCCATGAAGATAGTAGTCTGGAACATAGGACTCCATGCTTAGGGGAGATACACCAAAGCCTACGATGTTATAGTCTAGGACTTGAACTTCAAATTAATACATAAAAATTAGAAGTTTTAACTTGATATTGATAACATGATATTGATTACTTGATAATATGATAATTGATATCTATAGCACAATAATATGTTAGAAAAATAGTATAATCACAATTAATCCGTCTCAACATTGCCAAATAGAGATTCATAAAACACCCCAAATAACTAATAAACAAGGACCTGATTAGCGTGAAACTTTGAGCTCCTGGATGCTTAATTGCAGCTGTCTTAGTTTGGACAATAATATAACTCTGTATCACAACCCAAACTAGCTTAATTCTCTACAACTATGCCATCACATTAACATGTTGATCATATCATACAATATGTTAACAACATTATTAACAAGCATTGAACATTATACAAGTATTATATAATGTTTAACTATTCATAAACATAGCATACTTGAAGCATTCATATGAAATAAATCTTGAAATTATGGTTAGGGCACGAGCGTTGTGATGCTAGGTCTAAGTGCCATAGGGTTGTGATCCAAACAAGACCTTAACTTATGATAGTGCCACGACACCCATAAGTGAGAGTTTGAATACCATGGCATTGTAAATACATGAACTCATGATAAGTGACTGCAGTGGTGCGGCTAGCCCCGACTTTGGGCACTGTGGCACTAATGCTCATGGTTTTCAAGGCTGCAACTAGGGTTTCTGATCCAATTTTGTTTTTTTTTTTGGTTTTGATCCAATTTTTATCAAACAAAAATAAGATTTTCATGGCTTCTAAATATAAAATCGTGGTTTAAGACAAGTTTTTAATCTAACTTGATTTAGCCTACTTTTTCATGATCTTAATTAAGATAAAAACATACTTGTTGAAGTAATTTTATACTAAATGTGCAATATCTTATTGTTCAACTCTAGATCATGGTCAAATCATTAGGATTTCCTATCAAACTTATTTATATCAAGTTTAAACATAGTTTAACATCTAGTATGCCAATATAATGGATTAAATAATTATGTAAACTCATAGAACATAAAAAATATATATTCAAGTAACAAGGAACATGAAGATGATGCATGAATCAATGCAATCAAACTTGTTCTAGTATGAATAACTAACCTCTTCTTCTGTGAATTACTAATTTCTTGCACCACAATCCTCTCCACTTGCCTCCCAACAAAAGAGAGCATGAAGAGAGAGAGAGAGAGAGAGAGAGAGAGAGAGAGAGTGAGTGAGGGGAGGAGAGAGAAGGGCGTCTAAGTAGAGAGAGTGATGGCGGCTCCTAGGGTTGCAAATAGGGAACGTCGATCCACCCTTAAGGCCTTTACACTTCATACTTTCTACTTGTGCTAGAACATCCTCCAAATAATGTTAAAATACTAAGCTATCCCCCTACATAGATCATAAGCAAGTAGACTTAAACGAACTTGTCCACAATTATTGATTGTAATTTACTTATGAGTCTAATTAGGATCTTTGGCTATCCAAATATGATTTGCTTCACTTAAATAAACCTAACAGTGTAAAATAAGTATTTTGCTTTCTGAATGTTTGATTAACATGGTGGACATCCTCTTGGTGATATAAACTTGGTTCACATGTAACTGTGTCCAGCTTGTTCATCATAGCTTAGATCTTGTTCGATTACTTATTCCATGAAATGAACTTGATTGATTATTCCCAACCATGATAAAACTTTACAAAAATAATCAACATGAATGAACTTAAAATAATCAACCACATAAGCTGAATAATTCTAAGTATTTAATATAAGTCTTGACTAAATTTATGAAGAAAAATTTTATGGGATGAAAAAAGAGTTTACTATTGTTATCTACTCCTTAAAAGAAGAAACTTAAAACTAATTAATAATGGTGAAAGTACTAATTATGACACCTTATAATTGTCGATATCCTTGTTGAACTCCTTAGCATTAGACTCCTTGTTTTCCTTAGTGCATACTCTCTTCTTACTAAACTTCTTGAAATTCCTAGCGATGTGGGCCATCTGTAAAACCCGTGACTCGAGTCAGGGTTTTACGTTACCGAACCAGTCGGTTCAACTGTTGGTTTGAGTCGAGTCAGTTTCATGAACCGCGTGCTGAGTCGAGGCCAGCCGTGAGTTATGAGCGATGAGAGTCAGGTGTACCGGAATATATGATGATAACGTCGAGAAGATGGTGAGATATGAGTTATCAGAATATATGAAAGTATGCAGTATTTTTTCTCTTTTTATATGTTTGATCGTAGAAATAGTTTTAGGTCGAATAACGCGTTAGGACGCGTTAGATTATATTTGGATGGGTTATTAGTTATAGAGCATGTCATTTGGATGTTGTTGTGTTTGTTTTATTTTATGGGATTTTCCCATAGTTTTCTAGATTTTTTTAGAATTTATTATGAACTAGTTATTATTTAGACTCGAGTAGCAATCGAGTCAATACTTATTTACGAAATTGCCATTGGGGGTGTTTTCTCCTTTCCCCGACACTTTCCCCTCCCAAAACGCTCGCCGCCCACTTTGTTCGTTCGCCGCCACCGCCATCGACTGCCGCCCCGCCGCCGGAACCAACCGCCCGTCGTCCAATCCGGTCCGGACTTCGGACGCCGCTAGGTGCCGGAGTCGAGGTTTCTTGAGCCATGAAACGGAGACCTTAGCCGTCGCGATTTTCGACGATGCGGAGGTATAATTTATTTTAACTTAATTATTTGAAAGTATTGATTATTAGAATTGCCTGCTAGGATTGGTGAATTGTGTGTTATAATAATATATATAAATGTAGATTTGATTAAGGATAAAATATGAAATTTGTTTGATTGAGTGGTGTTAAAAATGGAGGCTAAGAAACTAATTAGGGTAACTAGGTAATGATCATCATCTAATGCAAACTAGCCTAAGTAGAGTTGCTAGAATTTATATAGATTGATGTGTGTTGATTGATGCGTGATTCTGTTGATTGTGTGTGCATGCTATAGGATGTGTGATTCATCATGCGGGCATTAGTTTTTAGCTTGATTGTGTAGGTACGGTGTAGGAGCTCTCCACCTAGGCGCGTGAACCCGTTTGGAGCTTCTACCAGGTCCGTTTAGGACTCGTTCTCTGTTTTACGCTATTCTACTGTGTATTTGATTTATTACGTGCAGGACGTGTTAAGTGACGTTTTATCGGATCCCACTTAACTCGGGTCATTTAGCCAACAATTTTCCGGATTAATAACCCTAGAGGATGAGATCCCTCGAGTTTGTTTTCGAACTTCAGATCCAGCTCACGTTGCCTTCGGGCCTATTGTATAAATCCCAACCCAGACCTATATATATGTATAGTTTTCGCGTTTTTGTGAGAGATTGAATGAGGGAAATCCGACTACCGTGCTACGCGAGCGGGCACGTGTGTGTCGATAGTTGGCTCTGGAATGGTGTGCGGAGCCGTTTCATTCTCGAGGGATCCTAACAACTCCACCTTTGAGTTCCTCAAACCCGGAGAAGTGTGGAGGTTCACGGGTACTGCATTGCAGCGCATGTCTAGACTTGTGGTTTCAAAGGGTACTAAAGGCGACTGCCTGAGAGTGCTCGGTCTTCGTTCTCAAGGCCAGGAGTAATATGGAAGGTGCAGAGGGCGGAAAGGAATGAGATTTGATGCGAGAAGCGATAGAAAAATGGCCAAGGTATGAGAATGAGAAAGAAAGGGGGATGCTGTCGACCCGAGGGCGGCGGCTCCCATATGTGCCCTAATGAGAGTTCTTGAGGAAGTATATGGTTTTCATTCAACAGGTGAGTTTGCTCTCCTGTGCCAGATTGATATTAGTTATTTTCCGGGCCGGTAACACTCGTTACTGACGGTTTTTCTATATATATGTAGGTGAGGAATGCGAGCAATGAAAGCTGTCGGGACTGCGGAGGAGCAGCACGGAACCGCGCACACATGTACCTGCCGCGTGTAATGTATAATGATGGTTGTTTAATGCTGTGTGAATGATTGTTAGAATGTTTTTGTCTTGATAAATTGCCTTTTATGAAATGAACGGATAGATGTGAATGAGCAGGGAGCCTTGAGTTCAGCCTCGGCTTAGATGCAAACAAATGAGATAATGATTGAATGTCATGCTAGATTGCTATGTGTTATCGTATTTTCATAAAATATTTATATACCTTTGTTGTGGACAGGTTGGCCCTTATTGCACTTTTACGGGAAACTCTATCCGTTTTACGTAGTAGTATATATTTTCTTTTGGTTTCTCATTTATTGTTTTGTCTTTTTTTGCTTGTACATCATAGCATGCATGTAGGACTGCGTTAGAACCCAAGGTCACATCTAATGAATAAGCCAAGAACCTAAAGACCATCTATAACTCCGATTTCGGTTCACCTAAGAACCGAGATCAGAAATATTACAATCGAGGTCCAGGTCATGTTTAAGATTGTTGGTCGGTGGGCCTCGATCGATACAATAGTTCGAACAACCTTCTTGGTGTTATGAGAATGACGAGACATTGTTAAATATGCATCAAAACACATCAAATATAAGTATTAGTAAGAAAATAAATAAATGCATTGACTCAGGATTTTGCAAGACCTACATAAATTATATGAAAAATATCAGTAACGGAGATTACCTTACATTGGACGGTAAGCAAACATACTTAAGCAAGTGCCGGCTCGCATGCCTGCGGCCTCATTTTCATATTCATACATACAACGCTTACGCCCTCACATCTTTCATGTTTCACCCGCCACGGTACTCCAAGTGTGCAAAAGGAATAGTTAAGTTAGTGCCACAAATTCCAAAAATGTGCTACTCCACATAGTACCCTCATACACCACACTACCACTAGGTTTGAAGGAGTACTAGTGCAATTCATACATATCTCCATACCACACCCTCTCTTATTCGTGAAATCCGTAAAAATGTGCATACTTATATAATAGGTTTTGGGAAGAAGCTTGTATCATATATTTGTGGAGCTTAAGTTCAAAAACCAACAAGGGATCTTATCCTTGTAGTTTTATTAAACATGTGTAAAAACACAGCTAAATGGCCCAACATCAGAAGGATATGATAAAATGCCAATGATGCCATCCTACGTCAAAAACACGGCTAAACTCAACACACAGGGAGTCAAGAGAGAAGGAGAGTCCTACGGACATGTGGTCCAAGCTCAAAGCGTATCTACACATCTACGGTGAGCTCAGACTCCGAGACCTACATCGGAACTCACTGCTAAGTAAAATACTAATATCTCAATATGATGCATGCTCGTGGCGTGTGCTAATATCATCAATACATACTAATAAAGAAAATAGTGGTAAAAAGGCTACAACTAACACGTGGCATGTAAATCGAGACATAATAATAATAAATAAACAAATAAAAACACATACAAATAAATAGGTAAATAAGAAATACATGAACATAAATAATACTCTAATAAAAATAATAATGATATAATTATTCTATATAAATATACAGGTAAACACGAGTAACTATAAACATATACTCATGTTAGTAAACATATAAATAAATAAATAACTAAATATATAATAACTAATAAATAAATAAACAATCAATAACCTGAATAAATAAATAAATAAAAAATTAGTTAGTACTCACTAATCATAAATATTAATAATATTATAGTCATACAATACAAGAATACATAATTAAATACAAATAAATAATAACATACACATAACGAATAAATAAATAAATAAATACAATTTAGTAAACATAATAAGACTAATATTCATAAGTAAATATAATAATAATAATAACAAATAATCATGCAAATATTCATCACATATAATAAACATATAAAGAAAAGTAAATAAATAATAATGAATGAATAAATTAATAAATAAAGCAATAAATAAAAAATAATAATCATAACATCTAATCATGCTAACTAAGGTGAATATGCATTACAAATAACATAAAGGTTTTGAAATTACCGAAAATGGTGCAAGAACGGACGAAAACAGGTTGAACTAGACCAAATTGACCTGAACTAGACAAAACCGAGCTGAACCAACTTGGTTTGGGTTAACTAAAAATGTGGGCTGGGTTGATTGGGCTGACATGAACTGGACTGATGGACATGGACACGGGTTTGTATTGGAGGACTCGACCATGGGCAGGCAGAAGCGAACGTAGATGGTGGACTCAATCATGGGCAAACTGGTTGAACAGAGGGTGACGGTTCCCATCGTTGGAAAGGCGGGGATGGGGTTGCCACTGGTCGGGGTGGATAGAGGGGAGCATGGGGAATGTAATGGCAGTGACGATCGAAAGGGTTCGATTGTCAGCTGGCCGGAAAGTCGCGTCTTTGCTGCCAGGTACGGCGATGTCACCGGCGGCGATCATGGTCATGACGGTGGTCGCGGGTGGTCTCAAAATGAAGATTTCTCCATGATGAAGTTGTGTGGGTGGTCAGATTGGCCGGAGGTAGTTCGCCGACTCCAAAAAATAACCCAAAAGGGTGGCAGCAGAGGTGATGAATAGTGATAAAAACTCGTCGCTCATGACGACTGCGGTAGCGCCAATGGTGAGGGTGGGTACAGATTGATAGCTGACCACGAGGTAGTTTGGCCGTACCGATCCGGTAGCTGAAGGAGGGCCAAGGTCTCGCTGGCGGCGAGCCAAATTAGTGGCGGCAATAATGGTGAAAATCCTCAAAATAAACGGAAATATCTATAAATCAACATGGTGAAGTGAGGGCTGACATGTATGGCTCAAATCTTGGCACATGGCACGATCCAAACATTTGAAAACTCGTGGCCTAGTGGGGCCTACTTATGGGTATATAGAATATATATATGGACAGAAAGCTCAGATCAAGACCATCCAAAGTCGAACTGACTCGAGTCCAAAAATGACTTTAGGTGGGAATCAAGGCAAGAAGGCTAAATGGGCCTCGAGCCATAAACTCAATCAAGCTGGGCCCACAAGGGCACAATCCAGTGATCCAAAATTCCTATACTGTATGCAAATAAAATAACCAAAAATCCCAAAGGGATACAAAATGCTACAACGGCCAAGATCAAGGAATAAAATCCTGCCTAACATATACAAACAAATCTGTAGACCTCGGTATACACTAATAACCCATGCTCTTATCATCTGCATGTCGGGTGTACTCAACCACTATAACATGCTCATACGGCCATCTAGGCCAAAAGTCATAGTCTGGAAACTAGTCTAGCTCAAGCTCATTCGAACCAAATCGATAGAGACCCGAACTAGAGAAACTACAATCGGGTAAAACTCTAACCTAAAGTTGGGGTTTAACAACCTATCCTCCTTATTAAAATTCCATCCTCAAAATTTGTCACATCAACAACGATCAAAGGACATAAGTATAGATATCTAGTTGGAGCCTGGTAGCTCTCCCTTGAAAGCTTGTTGCACATAGCCCAAATGGACCAACATGAAGCTGGAACTCGAAGCAATGATGAAGCTTGCTATCTCCTTAATAATTTGGCTGGACGGAGTAGTCATGATCGAATTATCTGGTGAAACATGCCATACATGCTGAAATCATCTGACTGGACTGCCCATACATGCTTGACTAGCTCCTAAGGTCACTGCAAACTATTGAGACTGAAATGCAATGACATCGGCGGGAAAAATCTAAGCTCACCCTGTCTACTGGGTAGTGGAGTAGGTACTCTAGAGTGGTGCAGGGTACTAGGTTGAAGTACATCAGGAAAAACTATATTGATGCAAGGTATGCAGCCTAACATCTACCCCTGTTTCCCTGATCCTAATCAATGTGATAGGTCAGCTATGTGTACCGTCAGTGCACTTTGCTCCAGATCTTGTAGTTATACTAGGGTGTCTTATGAGTCCTGCTAGCATATGGTGGACTCTAGTACCAAATAATGGTATATGCTAATGGGTTATATGGTTCACTGTCTCCAATCTAGGTCAATCTCTTAAGTGTCCCCTGTACGAGGAACTAGATCGCTCACAAGGTCCTAGCTAACTCGGTCTTGAATCAAACATCTCACTTTGTTCCATAATAGAACAAGGATAGTTGCTATGACTATACTGCATGCTATGGCTATCGTAACTATCTATACAACCACTAACTATTGCTCAATGGGGCTCTATGATGGAATGGCAAGAGCACCTGTACATGTACAACATGTCTCAAAGAGTATGAAATATACTTTGCATGGAACTGTAGGATTTGCATTTAGTCTGTGGCATGTGCGCTAGTCAATGTCTGCTTATCTTAACAATTTGGAAAATAGATAGTAGAACTGATATATCTAGAAGGGTGAGTGTGAAAATACTCGGGTAGAGGCTCGGCTCTGTCTGATATCTCTAGTCATATGATAAGTTAATGGATCTCTCATGAAAACTAGTACACTTCTGTTCGACTCTAACTATGAAGTGTCTCATCCTCACATAATCTGACATTGGGGGCGCTGGGACAGTACATTGATATGAGAAAATATTACTAGGAATGTACTGAGGGTCTCCTTTTGAGTCATAAAGGTAATGGAAAAACTTTGTATAGGATATTAGGTGGCTCAAACATATGGGTAGGTCCATGGACATGTCTCAAAGATCATCATGATTAGACTCTGCCATAGGTGGCAAGCCTATGGAATGGCTAGTCATTGATGAGTCTAAGAGACGCCTCCTTAGTAGCTCTAGTTCAATCAACTAGCATTAGGCATGTGTTTCTTGATACCATACTAGTCACACACTTCTAAATGCATAGGGTTGAAACTACCCAAAGAACCACTATCTCTCCTCAAGCCCACGGGGACTCATAGTGAGGTTTGATATGTGTCTCATCCGCTCTTCAGTGGTGTGTGACTTGCCATTTGGTACCGATTTGTAGCATTAATCTTCATTCACATGACTACCATAGCAATGGTAGACTCTCAAGCAAAGCCATAAGTCTAGATGAGCATATACTGATGTCCCTCTATATGGTCAACATGATCCGGTCTGACTGAAGTCCTTGTCTGCATCACTCCTAAGATGGGGTGAAGTTGTCTCCTCCAGAGTGGCCTGCCATCGGCTACCTGCACTATAAGCCCTAAATAGTACCAGAAAGGTACCTCCTATGCTCGAGGGCAAAGGCTAAATCCTATCTCTAAAGGTAAGGACCAATCATGGTGGCGAAGCACAAGGAAAACACTGTCTCCGTAATGGATGCTCCCTCACTAAACACATCATCTATGCCCAAATTCTAATATGAGTCAAACATCTCCCTCTAGCTAGGCCAAACTATAAATGAGTTAATGTGCGCATTTGATCATTTGCTAACCATCTGATCTATGTAACCCTGGCTGTAGGTCACACGTATGTTGTCACACTAACTAAACAATCTAACCACAATGCCCACCTCATCTAGAGGTCACACTACCCTATTCTTGAACTCTGTCCATATACATCCTTAGAAGACACACTAACACAGTCTGATGATCCCTATAAGACTGTCACTAACACTATCTTGCAATACACATCTGACCTAAGGATGTTAGGTAAAGGTGATGGTATGCAAGATGGTTGGTGCGGTCAATCATGTGACATCACATCCAAATAATTCTAGTGCACCTAACTTTCCTCTGCCTGGATGATGTTACTGTAGCTATATCTTGTCCTCACCCAACTCTACTTTCAATGTTGTGACATGCGGTCTCTTGTGCAAAGCTAAGAAAATCTTCAAGTAGTTGTCCTCCTGTAAGGCGAGGTAACTACTTGGCCCTTACTTCCATAATAATTGCTCCACTCGGTACGATGGTAGCGCAATATACGGATGGTGGTTGTGCATCATGAATGGCAGCAGTGCACAGGTTATCCAACCATGCATGCTTGATCCAGAGGGGTCTGGATCACCGTAGTGACATGTATGATGGTGATCCAATGCAAAGCCTACACTTATCTCCTGAAATATGAGGGTGACTGCTCCTATAAACAATGACTATTTCTCAATAACAATCATTGATCTGGCCTGCAGTATCGAGTTGAAAACCGGTTAGCTGTCTAAATCTGTAATCAAAGGTAATCTCAGCTTATCCTCATTGTGTTCATGTCATTGTGTGGTGAAGAGCAACCATCAATACTGTGGGATAGACATACCCTAGTGGAAGAAGGGGAGGCGGTGAAATGTCCATGGTACTGTAGTTCCTCCTCGCTACTCATCCTCATCCACTGCTATCTCCTAGAAGTGGTCCATCCGAAGCTCATCTACCCCAAACCCTCATCTATGCTCAAAGTGTTCCAAGTGCTTAAGTTGATTTGTTGGCATAATTACATCCTCCATCTATAAGGAATTGTTTGAAGGTATATGTTCCCCAATGTAGACCTCGGACTATGTCTAATGGATATGTTTAAGACACTCAATGTTCCAACTCATGTGCCAACTAACTTTGTCAGTGTCTCCATACTTCAAACTCCCTGTATGTGTTATCTCTGAAAACTTCATTTCACATTGTACACCACATCCCAAAGAAGGACAGATGTGGTGACATACAAAGGATAGACAAGTGCGGAAATGTCCCCAGTGCTCCGAATACTCTAGGTCAATACTCGTCCCAACTTCAGCTTACTGAATATTTTAACACTCTAAGTTGTCCAAATCTCTAGGACAGTAAAGGGAAAGACGAGCCTCTAAACTTATCGTGGCATGCCTGTGAGATCCATGTTGGCATCTACTAAAATCATGATCTCATATCTATCTCAAAAAATTTTATAAACGCTGAAACTTGCATTGCTCAAATTTGATAGAGCAAAAAGAAATCTAAAACACTGAAAAAAAAACCAAAGGAAATACCTATCGGCTTGGTAAGGATAGCTCCACACACCTGGCTCGAAACAAAAGTCTTTCATCTGAATCGACCAAGATATAGCTCTAATACCAACTTGTAACACCCCAATTTCGATTCACCTAAGAACCGAATTAGAAATGTTACGATCGAATCGAGTCATGTATAAAGTTGTTGGCTCGGTAAGACTTGAACCGACACAATAGATCAAAACAACCTTCTTGGCTTCATCAGAATAGAAGACATTGTTAAATACACGTCAAAACACATCAAATATAAGCAAAAGTAGAAAAACGAAATAAATATATTGAACTCAAGTGTGTAACATTTATCTGTTCTTCAACTAAAGTCAGACTCTAGGATTTGAAAGACCTACATATATTATATGCAAAATGTCAGCAACGAGTGTTACTGGTCCAAAATATAACTCAATACAATCTTGCAAATGAGTATTCCATTATCCACGAAAACTTTATGAAAATCTAAGATTGTCTCACACTGGGCGGTAAGTAAACATACTTAAGCAAGTGCCACCTCGCATACATGGCTCATATTTATATTCATACAAACAATGCTTATGCCCTCACATCTTCTATATTTCACCCGCTCAGGTACTTGGAGTGGCAAAAGGAATAGTTAAGTTAGTGCCACAAATTCTAGAAATGTGCTATTTTATCCAGTATCCTCATACACCGCACTACCTCAGGGTTTGAAGGAGTACTAGCATGATTCATACATATCTCCATACCACTCACTCTCTTATTCGTGAAATTCATAAAAATGTGCATACTTATATAATAGGTTTAGGGAAGAGACTTGTTTCATATATTTTTGGAGTTTAAGTTTAAAAACCAACAAGAGATCTCATCCTTGTAGTTTTATTAAATATGTATAAAAACACAGCTAAATGGCCCGACATCGGAGGGATTAGATAAAACGCCACCGATGACATCCTACATCTAAAACACGATTAAACTCAACACTCTAGGATTCAAGCAGAGAAGGAGAGTCCTATGGACCTGTCCAAGTTCTAAGTGAATCTGCACATCTACGGCGAGCTCAGACTTAGAGAACTACATCAAAATCCACTGCTAAGTAAAATACTAATATCTCTATATGATGCATGCTTGTGGTGTGTACTGATATCATTAATACATCCTATTAAAGAAAATAGTACTAACAAGGCCACAACTAACACGTGGCATGCAAACCGAGACATAATATTAATAAATAATCAAATAAATACACACATAGATAATTAGGTAAATAAGAAATACATAAACATAAATAATACTCTAATAAAAATATATAATTATACTATATAAATAAACAAGTAAACACGAGTAACTATAAACATATACTCGTGTTAGTAACATATAAATAAATATATGATTATTTAATAAAAAATAAATAAGTAAACAAGTAGTCAATACTCATTAATAATCAATATTAATAATATCATTGTCATACAATATAAGAATACATAATTAAATACAAAGAAATAATAACATACACATAACGATCAAATAAATAAATAAATAATATATAAATAAATAATTATATACAATTTAGGAAACATAACAAGACTAATATTCGTAAGTAAATATAATATTTATAATAACAAATAATCATGTAAACATTCATCATATAAGATAAACATATAATAATAATAATAATAATAATGAATAAATAAAGAATAGTGAATAAATAAATATATATACATAAATAAAACAATAACCAAAGTAATCATGATCATAATATCCAATCATGCTAAATCATATGAATATACTTTACAAATAACATAAAGGTTCTCGAATTTCCGAAAACAGTGTAAGAACGAACGAAAATAGGTTGAACCGGACTGAAATACGTTGAACTAGGAAAACCAAGCTGAACCAACTCGATCTAGGTTAACTGAAAAATTTGGCTGGGTTGACTAGGCGGACATGAACTGGACTGATGGACATGAAAACGGGTTAAACTGGAGGACTTGAGCATGGGCAGGCATGTGCGTACGTGGATGGCGGACGCGATCACGGGCAAACTGGTCGAACAGAGGGCGGCAGTGTGCATCGTTGGAAAGCACCGATGGCAGTATGGTTGGGTGGCTGCCAGTTGGGATCAACGGAGGGAGGACGGGGAAGGTAATGGCAGTGATGACAGGCAAGGTTCGACCGTTAGCTGGCCGAAAAGATGTGTCTTAGCCATCGGGTGCGGTGATGTCGCTGGTGGCGATCATGGCCGTGGTCGTGGTCGTGGGTTGTCTCACAATAAAGATCTCTCCAAGATGAAGTTGTGTGGGTGGTCGGATCGGCCGGAGGTGGTTCGCAGATACCGAAAAACCGCCCTACAGAGTGGTAGCGGCGGTGATGAACAGTGATGAAAACTCGGTTGCCAAGCGACGACTGCAGTAGCACTGATGGTGAGGGTGGGTACGGACTAATAGCCAGCCGCGAGTTGGTCCGGTCGTACCAATCTAGCTGCCGAAGGTGGGCCAGGGTCTCGCTGGCAGCGAGCCAAAGTGGTGGCGGCGATGATGGTGGAAATCCTCAAAATCGTTTGAAATTTCTATAAATCATCATGGTGAAGTGTGGGCTGATGTGGATGGCTCAAATCTTGGCACATGGCATGATCCAAACATCCGATAACTTGTGGCCTAGTGGAGCCTACCTATAGGTATTTGTAATATACATATGGATAGAAAGCATGGATTGAGACTGTCCAAAGTCGAAATTGACTAAAGTCCTAAAATGACTCTATAAGCGGGAATTGAGCCAAGAAGGCTAAATAGGCCTCTAACCCTACAGCTCAATCGAAGCTGGGTCCATAGGGGCAGAATCCAGTGACCCAAAATTCCTATGGTATATGCAAATGAAATACCAAGAAAATCCTAAGCAAATACTAAATGCTACAATGGCCTAGATCTAGGCCTAAAATCCTGGCTAACATATACAACCAAATTTGTATACCTCGGTATAAACTGATAACTCATGCTCTTATTATTTGCATGTCAGGCATACTCAACCACTATAACATACTCATACGGCCATTTGGACCCATACTCATAGTCTGGAAACTAGTCTAGCTCAACCTCGTTCGAACCAACTTGATAGAGACTCGAACTAGAAAAAACTATAATCGTGTAAAACTCTAACCTGAAGTTGGGGTTTTACACCATCACCACTCGAAGAGCTACTTGGATCTCTTATTACTCATGAATACACCTTGGGAAGGGATCATAAAGAAAAAGAAGTGGACAAGAAGAAAAAGATGATCCTTGCTCTATAACTATCGATGGAAAATATGGAACAGCTTGATTACATTTTTTACTCTAGAAACATCAAGAAGTTTGTAAATAAAAGGTCTTAGACAAAAGGTGAAAAAGATGAGAAAACTCAATATTATGAATGTAAATGTTTTGGACACATGAAATTCGAATGTTTGAACCTCATCAAGCAAGAGAAAAATGATAAAAGGAAAGAGAAAGAAATGGAAAAAAATGAGGAAAATAAAAGGAAAAAAAGTATTACAAGCCACATTAGAAAGTAACGATGAAAATGAGTTAGAAGAATTCCTAGAGGAATTTTGTTTTGTGACAGATGATGTGAGGATGAGATTGATGAAGAATCTCAAGCAACATTTGAAGAATTGTATCAAAACTTTATTAATGTTTATAAGGTCAATAAGCACTTGAAGATGATGATCTAATCTTTATCTTCAAAGAATGAAGGATGGAAAGCTAAAGTTGCAAGGTTTGAGCAAAAGCATGAAGTACTAATAATTATAAACAAAGATCTTGCACAATATGTTGAACAAAGGGATAACGAGCTACAAAAGATGTTTGGTGGATCTCAAAAGTTCTCCAAATTGCTTCTTTTACAAAAAAGTCCACTATGCAAACTCACCCTAGGAGGAGACAAATATGGATGGAAATTTAATAAATTCAATAGTTTTATTAAAACCATTACCTCTAGTGATTGTGTAGGTTAATCAAGCAAGCAAGTAGCTCAATTAAAGGATACGAAAGCTTCCAGAAGACATTATGCAAAAAGGTCAATCAAGCTGAAACATGAAAGCCCTAAATCAAGAAGGATTCGACATCGAAATCCTAATCCGAAAGGGATTGTGTGCAACTATTGCAGTAAAAAGGGACATGCCAAGACAAAATGCAAAGGAATATTATTGATGGATTATGACATGATGAAGTGGACTCCTAAAGAATATGTTCTTGTAAGAACATACATATTCTAAAGATTAATTTTAATTTATTTTAATTTCCAGGATTTCAGGGAAATAAATAAAATTCTATTTGAATTGATTAATAGATTGGTTTAGATTGATTTCTTCATTATTATTTGGTTTTATTGAAGTTTTAACATGGGGAGGGGCTTTCACCATGATCCACTGTCCATTAAGATGGAACAATGAAATGCAATCCGAACTAGATTTCAAAGCAATGCGATGCTTCTGAAATCTTATTTGGTAGCAAGCATTCGAACTAATGATTTATAAGTTTTGGAAGATGAACAACTTAGGACATTGGTTGGCATATTCATTTCGGGGTTCCCGCCATCTCTTCTTCATAGGCTCTTTGGAAAAGGCGAGTTTGACACTGAAGACTATTTCCATCGGAGTTTGAGCGCAATTGGAGATTCGCCGGAGGATTTGAGTGTCGCATGCTTGTGGATATCATCTTGGCTTGATTGATTTCTATCATAGTTTGGGGCTTTGTATAGTTTCAGAGCTTACTGAAGTCAGATTGGTTTACTTGCCGAAGAAGTCAAATTTGGGGATTTTCTTCTCAAAATCTCAATCAGCCTCGGTAACTATTCAAAATCAATTCCTTTAGTCTTCTAAAGTTGTTTAGATCAATTGATTTTGGATTGGGTTTTCAGATTTGATCAATTGTGGATTCAGATTGATCGAAGTTTTCTATCGAAACCTAATTTGATTGATTTTCGCTTTTGATCAGAAAAATGGCTTTCACATTGTTGTTTGTACTCATGTACCTGTTGATGTCGGGTGACTATCCCAAAGAAATGATGGTAGCTTAGGTTCTCAGCCAAAAGGGTTGGGGAATGATGGAGAATCTAGTTCGGGCATTAGCCATTAGAGAGAAGAAAGATTTATCCTTTGATAATTTTACTATTCAAAGAGGTATTCATGAACAATCTATGGAACTTCAAGATTTTGATGTTGTTGATGGACTTTTAGGGTGCCTAGAGGCACCAAGATGGTTGTCAGCATTTGCTAGTCTAGGACCAAAAGTTGTCATGACCTTGATTACCAGATTTTATCAATCCATGATTCGGAAAATTCTAACTTGTGTGCAAACATTAGTGGATGACGTCAATTCAGACTCTCGGTCAACGTTATTGCTGAATTCCTTGGTGCTCCAAATTAACCTATTTTGAAAATGTAACTTCATATGTATTCTTTTGGAGATACATTTCTATAGCTTAACTCAGTGGAAGTGTGTTGAAATTCAGAGTGAGATATAAAATCTTGGTGAATGCTAAAGATTTAACACCGATTGCTTTCACTTTTTGGCTGATTATGGTAACAAATGTACTACCTCAAAGAGGACATTTGAATGATGTTAGCAGTTTCGAAAGTATACTTTCTATGGATGTTTGCCAGCTGAAAGTAAATTAACCTTATTTTGATTCTTAATCACATGTTTAGATGCAAGAATCAAGAAAGATTCAGATTACCATACATTCGGATGCTGATTACCATGTTCTAAAGAAATGAAGAGCTATCAACTGATATTGTGGAGATGTTTTAGTTCAAATGGTGAACATTGCACCAATTGAGCTTCAGTTGCTTCCCGAATTAATGAGACCTCTTAGACAGAGACTAATTTTTCTGATATTGTTCAAGAGGATGATGTTGCTTGGTGAGAAAGGGAACTCAATGAAGCCTTTGATGCAATTGACGCGGGTAGAGAATCTGATTTGGAATCTCATGTTGATAATGATGACAGGCACATGGAGGATGTTCCTATAGTTGAAGAGATTCCATCACAGTTGAATGAGCTTAATAGCTTAGCTGATAACTCTTCTCGGTTAAACATCGATCAGATTTAATAGATGCTCGATTAATTAGCTATGATGATTAATTCGGAATTCTTAATAGGTGAATTTGTTATTTAGATAATTAGCTAATTTGGATGGAGACAAATCAAGAAAGATACATTCAGGATATTTGTGCAGATTATTCCATACCTTTGAGGGGTTATCATTTTGCTTCCAACCTTGATAGCTCTCTTCGGCAAGATTAGTTTCAATATTTTTGTTTTTCCCTTATGTATTTAGAGTAGATTGACTCAAAGATACTCTGTTTTTATCAATGATTTAAAGAGATAGATGATTAAATCTGTTATTTTTCACCAATGAAGAATTTTGATTTTTCCTTTTATTAAAAAGAGTAGATGTAAGTACCAGATTACTGATCATTAAATACTATTATTATTGCATATATTTAAGCTCACATCAACTAAATAAAGCTATTATATATAATATATATATATATATATATATATATATATATATATATATATATATATAATAGACACAAGTTCATTTCACTCTTGGATTCACGGGCGGATTGCTGGGCTCAAGTGCATGGCATTCTCTGCATGCAGATACCAGAGGGCAAAAGAATATCTTTCCTACCCAAGATTTACTTTCAATCTCCTTCTTCTCCCCACTACATCTCTTGTGGCTTTGAGCAACACCTCGCCTTGATTGTGAAGGCGATTTCCACTGTCTCCCACTTGGTTCCACAACTTCTGGTGCAAAACTCACCTGTTTCTTTACCCTTGAACTTGTAGGTGAACTATTTTGACGCGAGTTTCTACTGCTGCTATTGATGCTACTGTTCCTGCTGCTACTGCTGCTATTGATGCTGCTGTTCCTAAGTGATGAAGATATGAACTCTTTAGTGGAGAGATCAGAGGGTGCTCTGGAGATGTTTATGTTGCTAACTATTGAAGGGAATGAGTGAGGGAGAAGCCGCCCATTTGAGAAGAAACAATCGGCTGGAGATAACTCTTCTTCTAAGGAGATCGAATTCGATCTTGTTCTGAACAATTGAGGGGAGTTGTTAGTAGGCTCTCCTTGAACGTCCATGGCTGCAAAGGAGAAGGTGTAGTCTTCATCATTCGCATTATCGCAACGTTGGTTCTTGCCCATGTTGAATTCCCTACACTGTTGCTCTGTTTTATAGTAGTTTTGATATTGATAAGCCAAAGTTTCATGATCTATCATTTATATATATATACGAGTAAACCATGAGAAAAATGGAAGGCAGAAAGAGGTGACTTTGGTGGATACAATTGTCTCAAAGGTGATAAGTACAATGCTGATAGTGATTTGGGTTGATAAAATCGTTAGAATTTGATGTAGTGGTCCTTTGTCATGTTTTATTTCTACATTTATTTATGACTAACTTCCATGTACATCCTTTCTCGTTGTTGCCGACAAGATTGTCCATGACACTCTACATCATAGGTAATATACATTTAAATAAGTGTTGAGTCGAGGGTTGATTGAGGTATAAATTCTCCTATAGTAATAAATAAATAAAATTTTTTTTCAAAAAGAAACAGACTCCTAGATAGGCCTGCCGGCCATAGTAGACAAAAGTAAAAGTCGCTGTCTATAATCGTGTAAAATATAAGAAGAAACATTGCTAGGAATCTTGGTTCAGTAATATTCTAGACATTGATATAAAAGATGGCTTTAATAAATGAAGATCATCTAATTGTTCTTCCATCAGTTTTCATATAATTATTTAATTGCTTAATTGGCTTGTTTCTTTGCATCGGGTGGGGTTCGGAAGCTTATATAGCTTCTTTGCCTCGATTTCTATGCATAGTCTTATGTACCCATCGAGTCAGTTTTGACTGTTGTTTCTAAAGACAAAGGAATCACTCTAATGAGAGGTCTACAACTTAGAGTTATGGCTGATTCAAAACAAGGCTGGGACTATGATTTTATGGCTGGCGTCAGGATGCTGGGTGGGTGTCTGGCCATTGTGAACCCGACGTACATCTATAAATTCCAATGCCTAGACGCTGCATTAGGGCTGTCTGTTCCACATTTTGTTTGTTTTTCTTGATATTTTTCGTTTCTTATCTGTTTTTTAACAAACAAAATCAGGGTTTTAAAGCTCCTTAAATATAAAATCATATACTAAAACTTGTTTTTAAACTATGTTGATTTACCCTCCTTTCTCATGGCTTTAATAAAGAAGAAAAACTACATATAAAATATGTACTTAATTTATAACTTGCACCCAATTAAGCAATCAATCGTAATTCCTTATTACTTCATACAAGGTACATGAAAATTACATTAACGTGTTTAACCTTCGAATCACAACTTTAAACTAAATTTGATGGGTTAAATAGACATTGACATGATTGGGAACATGAATTGCAAACATGAATCAAATGTCATTCAATGAATTAAACATGATTATCAAATCAAATTATGAAGAAAAAATAGATATACTTCATAAAACATCATATAAATCATGTAACAACATGAACAATATGTCTACATGATCTATTAGAAATTAAGATCTAGATTTAAATTACTACCCTTTAACCTCATAGTTTTTCCTAGATCTTAACTCCTAATGCTATATCCTTTGCAAATCGACAAGAGAGTATCCAAACCCATCAAATCACCATGGAAAAAAGTTGGAAGGTGATTTCCTCCGTAAAGAAGGGAAGAAGACGAGAGGAGAGAGGTGGGGGTTCAATCAAAGGAGAGGAAGAGAAGAAAATGACATTCTATTTTGGGAGAGAATTTCTTCACATGTCTATTTATAGTAAGTCCATACTCTCTTACCTATCTTAGACCCATTTACTCTTTTCTTTTCGTGTGTAAGAGAATGCCTTAGAAGCTCTACCTGTTTACTTAACCCATTAACCCTTTAAGTAACTACTTTCTCATAAATCTCCTATTCAATCTAAAATGTCTAACGTAGGATGAACTTAGTCCATAATCTTAACCATAATTGACCTTGGGTACAATGCAGGCACAAGACTATTCTAAATATGTTTGACTCAACTTAAATTAACCTAACGGTTAAAAATAAGTGCTTAGCCTGATAATTTATAGTCGTCTTATCATTATAGACATCTTGTTTGGGTTGTTCACTATGCCTCAATACTCAGTCCAATTAATCTTGTAAGTATTGGGACTTACTATTGCAATGGACCATGTGATTGGTCTAGACCAATTTGTCCAAAAGAAGTTCCATGTCTAACACCCAGGTCCATGAATTCTTGGTTTCTACTACCAAATTTTAAAAATCATAACTCTTATAACAAAAATCTGATTAATACAATTCTTGATTTGTTGGTTTTCTTAGAGTCTCGTTTCATCAATCCAAAATTTCTAAATTTTTTGATTCATATTCTTGGAATTATGAATTTTTGTTGGGCATTGCAACCTTCTATATTTTTTTGCCACTGCTTTATCGCATCCAGGAAACCTCGACTCTTCTCCCTTTATAATTGCATTCATCTGTTTGGGCGACATCATGTGTAATACCACAAATCTAATTTGCTATTAATCGAATTGGAAATGTTACGTGCAACCAAACTGATTTATAATTTGATTAATTTGGTCAACCCAAACTTAAGCATAAGGGACCTACTCTAAGCTTTATAAAATGAAAAGCATACCACAATGAATGTATGAAATGCACAACCTAACAGGACGTTACATGAATGATATGATGGCAAAGAAAATCACAATGCAATCAATTTAAATATTTAAAAAAGCATGTAAATAAACGGACAAAGTTTCCCCTAAATGTGCAATGAGGATACCATCCTGCCCATCATTATATCATAATATTATATATATATATATATATATATATATAAAATAACAAGACTTATCACAACATCATGTTTTGCCAATATCATAACACATGTTTCTGACTGGGTCTTGACCCACCTTCCATTCACATTCACATGTCTAGACGTTTGCTAACTTCAAGATTGCCAACTTCATACACAAAACAACTTAACATGCATTAAACATCATCAAAATATTTATCAAAGTTTTACACATTCACCAACATCACAAATAAGCATCCTATCATCAGGTATGCATGTGTGCAAAGATGTCACTGGTCATTCGACAAGTTTGACATATCGAGTTTTGTCTGATGCTCACCTACATATATAATAAAAACCCATCAACACCGGTTATCATTGGTCCAAAAAATAACTAATATCAAACTGTCAATGAAAGCTAATTCTCATGAAAAGAAAAATATGCGTATACTCCAACAGAACTCTCATAAGGGTAACTACTGAGGAGCCATCGAGCTATAGTCTGGATGGCATCCAGAATTGACTAGTCTGATGTCTCTCTTGTCATTTTCTCATTTTTATTCTGGTCCCTTGGGACTACCAGTACATCCTAAACCCTCTCCAATCCTCTATTTTTTCCTGGCCTCGAGTACAAAGGCTGAGTACTCTCAAGTAGTCACCTTTAGTACCCTTTGAACTATATGTCCAGACGTACGCTATACTAGACAGTACTTGTAAACCCCACATTTCTTTGGGCTTGACGAATTCAAAACTCAGGTTGTCGAGAACACTTGGGAATGGAACAACCCTCTCACTAATTCAGAGCCCGCTGTGACTGGCATGTGCACCTGCTCATGGTACAACCCTCTCACTACGTGCACGTCGTTTCCTCCATCCCTCGTCTCATTGAAAACATGATAAAAATCATATATAGGCCTGGGAAGGGATTTAATATTTTTGGCTTGCAGGCAACTTGCAATGGATCTTGATTTCAAATTCATACTCGAGGGTTATTGATTTTGGAAATTGGTTCGCTAAAATGACTCATGTTAAGTGAGGTCCAATATGTCACCCCTTAACATGTCTTGTAACATACAATCCAAAGCAACAATAGAAGAGATCGACAATCTAGAGTACGAGTCCTAAATAGACCTGGTAGAAGCTCCAAACGGGGTATCATGCCTATGCAGCGAGCTCCTACACCGAACCTACACAAACAAGACTAAATTCTAAAGCCCATGTACACCCATATGATGCATGAATGACATGATGGATAAATCAAATAACTATCGGGCAATCATATCTATATCCTAATCAATACAACAATTCCTAAGAATCATAGCATATGAATCTATATTCCTAGGTGATCATGTCATCAACATCACAAATTTGTTAATATATAATTTAAACATATCAATTAACTAAATAAAGATCATATTTTGTAATAATCAAACTAATACTTAATTATGACAACTTAATCATTAGAACTAGATGTATAATTTACAAGTTTAATTATCTAACATTAATTAATAGCAATTATCGACAAGCACATATTTTTAATTACCTAATTAAATATTTTTCATAATTACAATGATGTACATGCTAATGATGATCAATCATATAAATTGAAAAAAATTAAATTTTTATACTGAAGTCGGCAATTGCACGGTGACGGCAGCGATGACTACAGTTGCCGGTGCCATGAAGAGGGAGACAACAGTTGTGGTTTCCGTCCCATGAGTGAGACTGGTAAGGGGGAGTGGTTTGAGGTGGCCGGAATTACCACTGGCTGGCAACGATGGCCAGTTGCAAGTGGTGAAAATGGGTTGTGGCCGACTAAGGTGTAGGGTGGCTCAAGGAGATGGTGTTGGCTAGGGAGAGGGGAGAAGGGCTAGGGGAGGTTGAGGACTGCTAGGGCGGAGGACGCTTTGGCTAACGGTGGTGCACGACTTGCCGACGGTGGCACTAGTCGCCGGGGACAATGCATGCAAGCGGCGGCCCTGTTTTCAGCATGGGTCGCCATGCATGTCGTTGCACAGGCCGGGGAAGGGTTGGGAACGATGAGGGAAGTGCTAGGGATGTCACCGGAGGTCGTTGCCGGTGTTCGTGGCTGGCAACGAAGTATAATGGGTGACGGCGGTAGCGACTGTGAGTGGAGTCAGGGGAGAAAGGGGAGGAAGAGAAGTGGGGAAGAAGGATGGGGTGAGGGCGGCAATGGTGAGGGGAGGTCTCCGGGGTGGTGGCGGTGATCGGCAATGCTGAAGAGGTTGCCTGCGGAGCATGGGAAAGAAAAAATAAGGTTTTTGTGCTTGGAAGAGGAGGTCGGGGGAGAAGAAGTGGGTCAGGGGCATTTTTGTAATTATAACTTGACTCTCTTCTGACTTAAGTCAATAATAATATATTAATTCCAAAAATATAAGATAAATATGGTAAGTTACTATAATATAAAATATGCTCGATAAAATAAAATAGCATGTTCTAAACCTACCACCCAACCCAAAATCCTATCTAACACATCCTAACATGATAAATTGCCTAATTCTAATTTTTACGGTCTAATGCATGCAATAAAAAACATCTGGCATACTATCGTATATTCTGATAACTCAATTTCTTGCTATGTTATTGACATTATCAACATACACTCAAATACACTTGACCCTCATGGCTCATAACACACGGCCAGCCTCGATTCGACGCACATGTTCTCAAACTGACTCGACTCGAACCAACAGCTGAACCGATCAGTTCACGAGTATAAAACCCTAACTCGAGTCATGGGTTTTTCATCATGTCTTCACTTCTTCGCTCTCTAATCACCTATTTCAGAGACTTTTCCCTTTACACTACACTACATTCACCCTGAAGGAGTCTTAAAGTGGGTGAGAGCTAACTACAAACACTTGGCATTAATAATTAGATCCTTACAATGCTTAGGGCCTTATAACAATTGCAAGTGGATAATGAATAGAGGAAATGCTTTTAAGTACAATGAAAGGATAATCATAAATAAATAGTAAAAAATAAGCACTAGTGAATAAAAAAAAGCAAATAGGCAAGACAATAATCAAAGTAATGAAACCAAATCAATAGGCTGTGTTAGGCAACACATGCTGAAACTTACAAATGTATTTGCTTTGGTGAATCAATCAAATCATGTAAATTACTAAATAACTTTGACCTTAATTCACTTAGCATGTCAAAGCGAAAAAGTCGAACACAAGGAGGCTAGATGAAGTGTGTAAATAAGTGAATCAAGTATGATACAAGCACACAAATAGAGAGAAGGGAAGAGGGAAGACAAGCATTTTTTGAAAGGTTTCAAACTCATAGTCCTCTCTTATAGATCACGAAGTACTTTTATGAGTACGTCTATGTAGCTTCACCAGACAAACCAACTTGTAACCTTACAAGCAACTAAACTATGCCTCTTTCACAAGTACCCCTAAAGTGCCAAGGAAGATTACACTCCAAACATCCTTGGAGCCTATAACAAGCCTCCCTTTACAAGCACCAAATTAGAAGGATCTTACCTCAACAAGCTCCTTACACACTCCCACACCTTTTTCAAGAACCTTCCCTTCTCAAGCAAGATCCTTCCACACACACTCCCACACCTTGGGAGCTAACTTACAACTAGTTAAAGCACACTTGAGCAGTCTCACACAATAAAGATCACTCAATGGCACACAATCAATCACAAGTACAAGTTAATAATTAAAGACAATCCTAACACTAGTTTGAGCTTCTTAACTTGATCCAAGCGAGTCTAGGGGGATCATCATCATCTAAGGTGCATCAAAACCCCTCAATGACCCATTTACCAGCTTCCATAGCCTCTCTCAAATTAGTAGACATTGGGTTTCAAATCTCCCCTATTTGTTTTTTCGAACGGCTAATTGTGGAGACTTTTCAAGAACAATCAGCTATCAAACGATTGACTGATCTCTAGCTGACCGTTCACATAAAAGTAGTCACGTCAGCTTTGACTGTCAGCTCTAGGGTTCCCCAACCCTCTTTGGATGTCACCCTTTTACGAATGTTTGCCTATTCGCCCCTTGACTCTTTTGCTACAACAGTCCTAAGGTACCCCCAAGTCTTTGGTTGCCAAACCCATAACCAAACGTTATTCGAACAATTTCCTTCAAGTTTTCACTGAACTTCTCTGATCCGCCAAACTCACGATCGATTGCTGAAGCTTTGTCAAAGGTTCCACATGTCTTGATCTCACTCTACCACATCAGCCCTAAGGTTGACCATACCCACTTTGGCTGTTGAATCCTCAACCAATGGTTAGCCAAAGGCTGACACTGCAAAGCTCTTGACTAAACCCTATGTCTTCAATTGCTGAATCACTGATCTAAGGTCAATCAACAGTTGAATCCTCTTCTTCCTTGGCCAACACCCCATGTCTTTGATTGCTCAAGTGAAGAACGAAGTGTAGCCAAAGTGAATACCACTTCAACACATCCTTTGAATATTCATTCTTGATTTCTTCGCTTGGTTGCTTGATCATCCATGTTTCTTATTCCCTTAGAGTCCTTGATGATATTGATTCCTTTGATGATGCATAGACTCCAAAATTGTACTTAAAAGTTTGCAATGCTATTTTATCAAAACAAGGTTCAACATTTCTCTCTAGACCTTTTGATAAAGACAATTCCAATGTATTATAAAATCTCTATGTAATTGGTGTCAATCCTAATAGAGTATTCCTTGAAGTTGCTGTGTTAATCTTCAACTCTTTAAGCTATTCCTTTGAAGCCCATGAATCTTCATTTTTCAAACCCTATACTAGAGGTTAGTCTAAAACAATGTAAGACACGATGATGGAATGCTTATGTTAATGATGATTATGTCATGTAAGCTAGCCACAAGGGATTTACATCCTAGAATGAGTCATTCTCAATAATTGATTATTACAATTTCATGCCTATGAGATGACTATTCTCTAAATACTCATACCTACCCTATATATGAGCACACTTCCTTTAGACATGTACCTATTACACAAATACTCTCTCCCCTAGGTCATCTTAATAAGCAATTCATTATAAGGAAAGGAGTTACATAAATGTCTCTACTCAACAACTCCTCAAAGTCCATTCATCCTCTATGTTTTATGTCTAGATAATAATAATCAAAACATGGACCCAACAATCTCCTCTTTATTTATAATTATCATCCTCAAAAATATTTTTCTAATAAAACGACTCTTCAATCACCACCTTTTTGAAGATAATAATGCATCAAAAGTTTTCTATTGTTCTCTCCTCTAAGTCCACCTTGAGTTCTATCTCCAAAGTCACCTTCTTAATTGAACCCTTGAGCTTCATGTTTCTCTTGGCCAATTCGATTAATTCCTCATATAAAGCTCCAAAGACCTCTTGGAGTATCAACAAAACAAACTCAAGCAAGTGGATTTGGAAAACCATTTTACAAAACTTGATGATTGATTTTACCCTTTATTTCCCTTTCTGAAAAACCATTTGAAAATCATTTTAAAATACTAACTTAAATGCTAAGGGGTAAAAGGATCCAAACCACATTTTACTTTGTAAATACCAAAGAATGTTGAGACAATTTTACGTAGGAAGCAAAAAGCCTTTGGTACTCATCCTTTGTTAACATTGGTCTTGATTTCCTTTGACATCTTACGTTTCTTCACCATAAGACCCTTTTTTTCTATTGGTACATACTTGAAGATCTCTTGAGTTTTGAACAATGGTGTCTAAACTTGTTAGCACCTTTCATTTGCTTGTTGACACCCTTTCTTTATTCCTTCTTTATCTTTGTAGCATGGAGCATCTTGAAACATTTGTCTTGGCCTTCAGTATGATCCTTCCTTTTAACCTTTTGAAAATGCTAATTTTTAGACAAGTTGAATTCTCCATTTTGGCTTTGTCTATCTTCTCCTTAGACACCCACCTACACAATGCATTCGAAATTGTATCCTTTATCTTGCACATGATAGAGACCGGGCTATTTTTTCCACAAGAATGACAAGGTATCGAAGTAAAGGTAGATAGTTGATAGCAAGACTTTCTCTTGAGTAAGGAATCCACTATTGTTGATCTAACCAATTGAGGAGGTTTGAGTGATTGGTCCACCCTCATGAACAACTCCTTTTTCTTGAGAAGCTTAGTGTTGTCTTGCTTTTTGCCTTGCAAGTCCCTACTTCAAAGTTTAGTTGATTTTCCTTTCATCTTGAAATGAGGCCACTTTATTTTCCATGGATATCACCCTTTGCTATGGTGCCTTTTTCTCAAAAGTCACCTTCTTGATTGAACCCTTGAGCTCCATGTTTCTTTTGGCCAATTCGATTAATTCCTTATATAAAGCTTCAAAGACCTCTTGGAGTATCAACAAAACAAACTCAAGCAAGTGGATTTGGTAAACCATTTTACAAAACTTGATGATTGATTTTACCCTTAATTTACCTTTTTGAAAAACCTTTTGAAGATCATTTTGAAATACTAATTTAAACGCTAAGGGGTAAAAGGATCCGGGCCACATTTTACTTTGAGAGTACCAAAGAATGTTGAAATAGTTTACGTAGGAAGCAAGAAGCCTTTTGTACTTGTCATTTGTCAACATTGGTCTAGATCTCCTTTGACACCTTATATTTCTTCACCACATGACTCTTTTCTTTGTGTTGGCACATACTTGAAGATCTTTTGAGGCTTATTGACAACCTTTCTTCCTTCCTCCTTCATCTTTGTAGCTTGAAGCATCTTCAAACCTTTGTGTTGGTCCTTGCTATGATCCTTCCTTTTGACCACACGAAAATAATAATCTTTAGACATGTTGATTTCTCCATTTTGGCTTTATCCATCTTCTCCTTAAGCACCCACAATTGATTCTTTTATATTGAAAATGATGAAGATATGGCTAATTTTTCCATGAGAACTACAAGATAGATAAGTAGAGGTAGATGCTGGATAGAAAGACTTTGTCTTGAGTAAGGAATCCCCCATTGTTGATCTAGCAAATTGAGGAGCTTTGAGGGATTGGTTCACACTCATGAGCAACTCCTCCTTTTTCTTGAAAAGCTTAGTGTTCTCTTTCTTTTGCCTTGCAAGTCCCTACTTCAAACTTGAGTTGATTTTCCTTTATCTTGAAATGAGGCCACTGCATTTTCCATAGATATCACCCTTCGCTCTAGTGCCACTTTCTCCAAAGTGACTGTAAAACCCAGCTTCGGGTTAGGCTTTTACTCGCTTGTAGTTTTGTCTGGATCAGGCCAGTCTTGAGTTAGTTCGAGTGAGCTTGACCCAAACCAATTTTTAGATGATGAATATGGGGTTCAGATGGCCGTATAAGCATATAGTAACTAGTTGGGATTTTCATGTTATGTCATTTTCATGCATCATAAGGATTTCATATCACTAGATTGTCCCTCTGGGATCAGCTTAATTTCAGTCAAAGATTTTCACCAAATCGAGTTTAGAGTTTGAGGCCCATTTAATCTTCTTGCTTCAATTCCTATCTATAGAGTCACTTTTATGACTCGAGTCAGTTTTGACGTTGGACGTTGTTGATCCGAGCTTTCTGTCTATATATATATTGCATATACTCAAAGGTGGGCCCCACTAGTCCATGAGTTGTCACAAGTTTAGAACATGCCACACAACAAGATCAAAGCGGTCTTTGTTAGCCTTAGCTTCACTCAATTATTTTCACAAATTTTCTCCCATTTTTGGAGTTTTCCACCCTTAGCATTGCCGCCACTTCGGCTCATTGCCAGCAAATCTCCAGCTCTCTCCCGGTCACCAGACCAGCACCCCCATAACCATCTCATGGTCGGCCCTTTTATCCATACCTTCACGACCACTCATGCCCCCTCAGTTGCTGACGGCAGCGACGTTTTATAATTTTTTGGCAGCCGCCACCATTCAATCTATTTTTTGGTGCTGGCAAGCCACTTCCAGGCAATCCGACCACTCACTTAGATTCCCTTTGTAGAGGTTGACATTTTGAGACGACCTATGACCACCAACATAGCCGTAATCGCGTTGCCAACGCCGCAGCATTTGACAGTGAGTCTTGTTCACCTGCTTGTGTTTGTGATCTTGCTTGAGCTTGTGCCAGCGTCCAGCTACCTGTTCCAACACTATTGCTTGACTCGGCTGAGTCGACTAGATCGACTCATTAAGGTTGACTTGGTTCAATTAGATTTAGCTCATTTTCCGCGGTTGTTCGATAGTTTTTGGTCATTCATGAACCCCAACATTCTTTAGATGAATATTCACATTATTTAGCATTTTTTATGTTACGAGTGTTTTTATTTATTTATTTATAAATTATTATTTACTTATTTTTATTTATATATTTATCATATATGATGAATCTTTACATTATTATTTCTTATTATTAGTATTGTATTTACTAATTAATATTAGTCTTATTTATATTACTAAATTGTATTTATTTATATATTTATTTGTTAGTTGCATGTATCTTATTTTTTATTTGTATTTAATTATGTATTCCATATTGGAAAACAATGATATCATTATTATTCATGATTAATTAAAATTAACTCTTTACTTGCTTATTTATTTATTTATTTATATGTTTACTAACACGAGTATATGTGACATTTACACGTGCTTAGCCGTGTATTTATATAACATGAATATATTATTACCGATGATTATAGTATTATTGTTTTCATGTATTTATTATTTATCAATTTATTCATATGTGTATTAATTAATTAATTTATTATTTTTCATTAGTTATTTCTTTTATTATGTTTTGATTTGCGCATCAGAAGTTTAGTTGTTGGTTAATTTAGCACTGTCTTATTTATTACATTGCATTGATACTGTTAGCACACACCACGAGCATGCATCATATAGAGATGTCAGTATTTTACTTAGCCATAGTTTTCAATGTACGTTTCGGATTCCAAGCTCGCCGTAGATGTGTCAATGCACTTGGAGCTTGGATCATAGGTCTGTAGGACTCTCTCTTTGCTTAATTTCTCCTTCACTCCATGTGTGTCAACTTCAACTGCATTTTAGATGTAGGATGACAATGGATGTGTTTTATCAGATCCCTCTGATGTTAGGCTATTTAACCATATTTTCTTCACATGTTTAGGGATGAGACCCCTTGTTGGTTTTTGAAAGATAAGATGCTAAAACTAAGTATTAAAGCCTCTCCCAAGCTTGTATGTATAAATATGAGGGTTTATGGCTTTTATGAAGAAGAATGTGTATGAGATGTATGGACCGCACTATTACCTCTTTAAACCTAGAGGTAGTGTGGAGTATGAGGGTACTACATAATGTAACACATTTTCAAAAATTGTGGCACTAACTTAACTGTTCCTTTTGCCATTCGAGTACTGTGGCAGGTGTAATATGGAGGATGTGATGGCATAAGTGTTGTATGTATGAATATGAATATTAGTTGTGCTTGTGCACTGACACTTGTTTAAGTGTGTTTGTTTGCCACCCAGTGTGAGGCTATTCTAAAGTTCCCTAAGGTTCCATGGGTAATGGAATTACCTATTTACCAATTTGTACTAGTTATTTTTTGGACCAGTAACACTCGTTACTGACATTTTTCATATTATATATGTAGGTCTTATGATCTTGAGTCTGCTTTAGTGGGTGGAGAGATAAATGCTATACATGCTTGAGCTCAGGGTAGTTATTTTCTTTCTTACTTATATTCATATTTGATATGTTTTGACAAATATTTAGCAATGCCTTCCATATTCATGACGCCAAGTGGGTTGCTGCAATCTATTTTATTGATTGACTCTTACCGATTAATAACTTAAGACATGACTCAACTCGATCGTAACAATTCTGATTCAGTTCTTAAGTAAACTAAAACTGGGGTATTACAGTTTGATATCAGAGCCATGTTTTGGTTGTTTGAGATGGAAGATTATTGTTTTGAGCCATGTGTGTTGAGTTGTCCTTAGCCAAGCTGACAGTTATTTGCTTTGGCTTTTTCTTAGGATTTCAAATGGTGTGCTCAGTTAGACTTGAGCAGTGCATGCTTTGGTGTTTGCGGTTATAGAGGAGTTATGAGATGAATATGAGATCAAGATTTCAGTAGATGGCAGCATGGATCTCACAGGCATGTCATGATAAGCTTAGAGACATGTCTTCGCTTTTACTGTGCCAAAGATTTGGATGAGTTAAGAGTGTCCACATGCTCTCTTAGCTGAGGTTGAGTTAGATGATGATAAGGAGTACCTAGAACTTTGGCGACCACATTGTAGTATTTGCCCATCTTTCACATGTCACCACATCAATCCTTCCTTGGAACATTGTGTGCATTGCAAGACGGAGTTATAAGAGATGACACAAGTAGAGAGGTTGGAGTATGGAGATACTCACGTAGTTACGTGACACATGAGCATGGATCATCAAGCTACTTAAAAAATCCATTAGTCATAGTCCGAGGTCTATATTGGGGACCATAGACCTTCATACAGATCTGTGTGGACGAAGGATGTGACTATGCTAGCAAATCCACTTAAGCACTTGGAACATAGATGGGAGTTTGGGGTAGATTACTTGAATGGACCACTTCCAAGAGATAAAAGTGGATGACGATGAGTAGTGAGGTGGATCTATAATTTCATGGACACTTCACCACCTCCCCGCTCTTCCACTAGTGTATGACTATCCCCAACTGTATTGTTAGCTACATTTCAATAGATTGAGGCAGGAACACTCCAAAAATGAGCAAGATTACATTTCACCATGGATTTAGATGGTAGATCAGATTTCACTTGATCTGCCAAGGCCATATCAGTGATTTCTATTGAGAACCAATCAGAGCTTATGTGAACAGTTACTCCAGATTCTGGAGACCATTGTGGCCTCAACATTTTTTTTCCATCGCACGTGTCACCACTATGATCCAGACCCCTCCAGATTAAACACGCATGGTTGGATAACCTGAGTCGAGATCATGACAACTTCCTTTGGGGAGATAGACATATGGAGATAAATATGCCCGAGACAGTAATGCGTTTACGATGTACATGATCAGGATCAGGCTTTAGCACCTGGATAGTCGTCTGAGTTGCACAACCGCTGTCCAAGTAGCACAACTATCTTTCGAGTTGCACAAACACCATCCGAGTAGCACAACCACAGTCTATGATGAACAACCACCGTCCTAGTTGCCCAACCACCAACCTTGATGCACTACCACCGATCTAATGTGCACTACCACCGTCCATGATGCACTACCTTTGTCCGAGTGAGCAATTATTGTGAAAGCAAAGGCCAAGCATTACCTCACCCTACAAAAAGACAACTATTTAAGGATGTTCTTAGCTTGCACAGAGACCACATGCCATGACATTCAGTGTAGAGTAGGGTCAGAGATTGTCTACAAGATATAGCTACGGTAACATCAGCCGAGTAGAGGAAAGTTAGGTTCACTGAAATTATTCTGATGTGGTGGCACATGATCTTACTAGCCATCTTGCATACCATTGCCTTCACCTATCATCCTTAGGTCAGATGTATATAGCAAGATAGCATTATCAGACAATGTTAGTGACAGTCGTATAACGGTGCATATGGACAGACTCAGAGAACAAGGTAGTTTGACCTCCAGATGGGATGGCCATAGTGGTTAGATTGTTAAGTTAGTATGATAGTATACAGTAAGGGTTATAGCCAGGGTATATAGATAAGATAATTGGTAGATGGTCAGACTTGCAGTGTAACCTCAGCCAGCGTGAGGAGTTTTACTCGTACTAGAGCCTTTGGCTTTGATGGTGGGTTCACTGAGGGAGTGTCCTTGAGGGAGAGAATGATTTCCTTGTGCATCGCCCGCATGATTAGGTCCTTACCTTGAGCCATAAGATTTATCCGTTACTTCGAGTATAGGAAGTACCTTTGTGGTACTATTTAGGGCTTACAGTGCTGGAAGCTGATGGCAGTCTAGTTTTGAGACGACGATTTCACCTTAGTTTGGGAGCGATGTAGACAGAGACTTTAGTTAGGCTGACCATGCTGACCAGATAGAGGGACACTAGTCTATGCTCATCTAGACTTATAGCTTTGCTTGAGAGTCTACCACAGCTGTAGTAATCATGTGAATCAAGATTAGTGCAACAAATTAGTACGGGACGGCAGGTCACATACCACTGAAGGGTGGACAAGACACATGCCAAACCTCACTATGAGTCACCATAGGCTCGAGGAGATTTAGTGGTTCTTTGGGTCGTTTAAACCCCATCCATTTAGAGGTGCATGACTAGTACAGTATCGAGAGACACATGCCTATTACACATGCTTATTGTTAGTTGATTGAACTAGAGTCACTTACTAGCCATTGTGCACATGCCACACAATATTCCATATGCTGGCCACATATGGGGAAATCCAATCATGATGATCTTAGAGACATATCAGTGGACCTACCTACTTGTTTGAGCAACACAATATCCTATACATAGTTTCATTACCCCATTGTGACTCAGACTAAGATCCTCACATCACCACAATAGAGTGATATACATAACTAGTAGAATTTTCTTAGCCAGCACACCTGATGTTAGACCATGTGAGGATGAGACACCTAGTTAAGAGTCCTAGAGGAGTGTGACAAGTTTTCTATGAGAGATCCCGTTTCTTTCTATCTAACCATAGACACTAGAGAGAGTCAAGCCTTCAGTCGAGTACTTTTCACACTCACCCTTTGAGATATACTAGTCCTACTATCAGTTTCCCAGATGGTTGAGATGAGCAGACGTTGACTTGTGCACAGGCCACAAACCAGATGCAGATCCCACAGTTCCATGCAGAGTATGTTTTCATACTCCTTGAGACATGTTTTGCATGTGTAGGTGTTCTCGCCATCATTCCAACACAGAGAGCCCTGTTCAACAGTAGTTAGTAGTTATATAGATAGTTATGAGAGCTATAGCATGCAATAGAGTCATAGCACCCGTTCTTGTTCCATCATGAAACAGTGTGAGATACATGACTCAAGACAGAGTTAGCTAGGACCTGATGAGCAGTCAAGTTCCTCTTACAAGGACAACCCGAGTGTTTGACCTACACTGGTGATACTGAACCTTCAACTCCTTAGCATATACCCTCATTTGGTACTAGAGTCCACCATATACTAGCAAGATTCACAGAACACCCTAGTATAGCCATAGGACCTAGAGTTGAGTGCCGAAAGGGTGCACATAGTCGACCTATCACATTGATGCAAATAAGGGAGGCATGGGTAGATGTTAGGCCACATACCTTGCACTAACATAGTTTTTTTGATGTAGCTCAGACTAGTACCTTGCAATACTTTATAGTACCTGCTTGACGACCCAGTAGACCCTTATGGGTGAACCTAGGTTTTTCCTTCTATGGTCATTGCATTTTAGTCCCCATTGTTACAGTGACCCTAGGAGCCATTTCAGCATGTACGGCCTATTTCACTAGATGATTCGATCACGTGTAGTCCATCTAGCAAGATTAGCAAGGAGCTAGCAAGCTTCGTTAGTGTTCAGAGTTTCAACTTCATGTTGGTTTGTGTGTAGCTAATTTTTGAGGAAGAGCTATCAGTTTGACAGAGAAATGACATCTTCAGTTGTGTCCTTTGATTATAGTTGATGTGAGAAAATTTCAGGATGAAATTTTAATACAACGGAGAGGTTGTAAAACCCAGCTTCCAGTTAGGGTTTTACCCTCTTGTAGTTTTGCCTGGTTTGGGTCAGTCTCGAGTTGGTTTGATAGAGTTCGAGCCAAACCAGTTTTAGACCATGAGTATGGGGCCCCAATAGCCGTATGAGCATGTTATGGCGGCTAAGTATGCCCGATGTGCAAATGATAGTTTCAGTTAGGCTATAAAAAAACATGAGTTATTAGTGTATATGCGAGCTATAAATATTATTTTTATGGATTAACTAGGGTTTTAAGCCTAGAGTTGGACTGTTGCAGCATTTAGTATCTATCTGGGATTTTCAGGGTATGTCATTTGCATGCATCATATGGATTTCGGATCACTGAATTACCCGTGTGGGCTCAGCTTAATTTTAGTAGGAGATTTTCACCCAATTGAGTTCAGGGTTCAAGGCCCATGTAGCTTCCTTGACTCGATTCCCACATATATGATCACTTTTAAAACTCGAGTAAGCTTTGACTTTGGACGGTCTCCATCCGAGCTTTTCATCCATATACATATTGCATATACCAATAGGTAAGCCCCACTAAGCATGAGTTGTTTGACCCCGTGGCATGATCAGAGCCGTCCATGTTAGCCCTAGCTTCACTCAGTTATTTTAAGAGATTTTCTCCCATTTTGAGAGTTTTCTACCCTTAGCGCTGCAACCACTTTGGCTCACTACCGGTAAGAGTCCGGCTCGCCCTCGCCCACTGGATTAGCAACATCATGACCACCTTCTGGCTAGCTTTTTATTGATACCTCTCATGACCATTGTCATTTCCACAGTGACCGCTAACAACGTTACTTTTGCAATCATTTTCCACTGCCTCTACTACCGTTCGAGTCATTTTTTGATGCCAGCAAGCCACCTCAGGTCAATCCGACCACTGATATAACTTCCCTTCATCGAGGCTGACATTTTGAGATGCCCACAACCACCGCCATGGCCGTGATTGGAGTAGCGACGCCGTAGCACCCGACGGCAATTCCACTCTTTTTGGCTATTTTTCGGCCCGCCAAAGGCCAGAATCCGCCAATTGCCACCAACCACATCTTCCTCATCGTCAAGGCTGTCTATCCTGATCGGCCTGTTGTACCTTGTTGCCAGTGTTTGCGTCTAGCTGGCTGAGTCTTGTTCAATGTCACTTGACCGTTCGTGGTAATGCCCGAGCCCATGTATGCGTCCATCTACCCGGTCTAGCATTGTCACTTGACTCAGTCTAGTTTGATTAAGCTCATTTTCATCTATTTTTCGACCGGTTTTGGTAATTGTAGAAGCCCTACATTAGTTTTATGCATAATAATTATTTAGCATAATTTGATGCTATGATTGTTTTTATTTATTTATTTATTATTGTTTATTTATTTTTATTTATATGTTTATCGTATATGATGAATGTTTACATGATTATTTGCTATTTTTATTTTTATATTTACTTATTAATATTAGTCTTATGATATATATATATATGTTAGTTGCGTGTATGTTATAATTTATTTATATTTAATTACATATTTCGCATTGGATAAATATGATATTATTATTATTATTCCTGCTTAGTAAAAATTAACTAATTAATTTAATTATTTATATGTTTTTTAACACGATTATATGTAATATTTATTCGTTCTTAGATGTGTATTTATATAGAATTTTTTTTATTCATGAGTGTATTTATTTATTCTTTGTTTATTTGTTATTTTTTTATTATGTCTCAATTATAGGTTTATTTAGCATTGTCTTATTTATTAGGATGTACTGATGATGTGAGCATACACCACGAGCAAACATTATATAGAAATGTTAATATTTTACTTGGGAGTGGGTTTCGCTGTAGGTTTTGGAGTCCGAGCTTGTCATAGATATGCTAATACGATTGGAGCTTGGATCACAAGTCTGTAGGACTCTCCCTTTGCTTGATCTCTGTTTGACCGTTGTGTGTTGAGTTTAACTGCGTTTTAAATGCAGAATGACATCAACGGCATTTTATCGGATCGCTCTGATGTTAGACCATTTAGCAATATTTTCTACAGTTGTTTAAAAAAACTTCAAGGTTGAGACCCTTTGATGGTTTTCGAAAGATAAGATCCAGAAACTACGTATTAAAGCCTCTCCCAAGCCTACATCTATAAATATGAGGGTTTACGGCTTTTATGACTAAGAGTGTGTACGAGATGTATAGACCGCACTGGTACTCCTTCAAACCCTAAGGTAGTGTGGAGTATGAGGGTACAACAACAAATTTCCTGAAATTGTGGCCCTAACTTAACTGTTCCTTTTGCCAACTGAGTATTGTGACGTGTGTAATATTGAGGATGTGTGGACGTAAGTGTTGTATACATGAATATGATTATTAGCCGTGCTTGTGCGCCGACAGTTATTTAGGTATGTTTGCTCACCACCAAGTGCTAGGCAATTTTGAAGTTTCTTAAGTTTCCTTTGGTAATTGAACACCCATTTGCCAGTTTGTACTAGCTATTTTTCGGACCAATAACACTCATTAATGACATTTTTCATATTTTGTATGTAGGTCTTCCGATCCTTAGTTGGCTTTGGTGGGAGGATAGATAAATACTACACACACTTGACCTCAGCGTAATTATATTCTTTCGTACTTTTATTTATATTTGATGTGTTTTTACATGCATATTTACCAATGTCTTCCATTTTCCTGATGCCAATCGGGTTGCTTTGATATATTTTATAACTTAAAACATAACTTGATTTGATCAAAACATTTTTGATTGGATTCTTAGGTAGAACAAAATTGGGGTGTTACAGTGACCTTGATTGAATCTTGTGCTGCATGTTTCTCTTATCCATTTTGATTGATTCCTCATATAAAGCTTTAAAGGCCTTTTGTAGTTTCAAGAAAACAAGCTGAAGCAAGTGGTTTTGCCAAACCATTTTACAAAACTTAATGATTGATTTTACCCTTAATTTCTCCTTTTTAAAAACTTTTTGTAAATCGTTTTGAAATACTAATTTAAACGCTAAGGGCGAAAAGGATCCAAACCACATTTCCGTTGGTAGAGGTGGATTCCTTGTAGTTGATGCCTTAGTGCTCTTGGTCTTTATATTTTGTGCTATTGTTGTGTGCCCACACATCTCCTTGTTCTTGTTCTTCATTCTTCTCTTTTCCTTTCACCCCTGATGTTCCTACAAACGCAGAAGTTTTAGCAGTGGGCACACTAGAAATGTTGATTTGGTCTGCCTTAAAGTTTTCTCCATAAACATGTTCCATTGATTCTCGAACTCCATGAAAGTGATTAGCTTCTTTTGCATGTCCTTGATTCCCTTGAGTTCATCTAAATTTCTTCCCTAACTTTCTGGTCTCCAAACCGTGGTGTGTTAAATGAGGCCTTGGTAGATATGACTAGTCCAACTTTGATTTCTTCCCCATTTTTATTGACTTCTTCACTGAATTGCATGCACAATTAGGTGATAATAGCTGGAAACAACATACCCTTCAAAGGCCTGACAGAGTTAATAATATTGTTATAGATGATCTGTCCAGCATCTACCTTCCTCTTTCCAATTATCACCTATAATAGATACCTCTATCCATGGTGATGTGAGACATGCTTGGTGGGGATCAATCTGATGCATATAAGCTCAAACAATGGTGTCCAATTGGAAAGCTCATATTCTGGCTGTTTTCTTCTTGCCTAGATGACTTCTTTGTCGGCTTGGCACAGTTTTCTCACTAGCTCAGTGGTATTCACTCCCTCATCCATAAGTATTGAGTACTCGTCTTCATCATGATGGGATGTCCTATAAATTTGTTGATTGTCTCCCTAAGCATGTTAATCCATTGCCCTGACAAAGACCTTGTCATCCACTCTTTCATCAAGATTTAGTAGAACTCCTTGACATGCTACAATACACCGTCATCTGATTTTTGGCAGAACTATTTCAAGCCTAGGCATCTAATGATCTATTGTATTTCCTTGTCTGTACCAGATCTTTCTAAGTCCAATGTCCTCTCCACAATTGGTTGTTTGCCATCAATTGTATCTATGAATATTTTATTCACCTTGGCAGAGATAAAGGGTTAATGGGCAGAGTGCTGAAGACTATTGTGCCTTTGTTTTCTTGACTTATGTCTTTCTTGACGGAGGTGGCTATGTGTGTTGGCACTCTTCATCTTTTATTTTCACCTAAGTCTTTGCTGCTTGGGATACCTCAACAAGAACTTGAGGTTTCTAATCTATGAACTGGCTCCTAGTTCATATCTCCTTCGTTTGAGTCAAGTCTAATTGGTCCAGCTCAGTTTTCCTCCTCTTTGTGTGCTTCTCTTCATGCTTCTCTTTCTCTTTCTTTTTAGACTTCTTGGCCTTCTCATTTCCTTTTGGCCTTGAACTTTTAATAATGTCCTTGCCTTTAGTTTCAGCAAGCTGGTCGACTTCAACTTGCTTTTGAACTTTTTTCTTTTTGGTCGACTTTTGTTTGGCTTGTTTCTCCACTGCTGTTTCAGCATGGGCTAAGGCATATTCTTGGTCTTCAGACGTTGGTGCATTAGGGATAGTACTGCTTGGTGTGGCCCTTGTTGATTTCCTAGGAAATAGCTTCCTTACTGCTTCCTTAGTGGTCACATCAATCACCTTTTCTTTTCCTCTGAGTTTCTTAAGTCCTAATTTTCATATGTCTCCCTTGGTACCTTTCTTCTTTGGTGATTTTATGAAAAATGCCTGGCTGCTTCACATCCCTTTTTGTTGACAAAGGGTGCAATGGGGATTCTTCTCTCTCACTATCTTGTCTCACCTCCTCCCTTGCTACTTTTCAGCTTGCTTCTGTCGGACCATCCTTTCAACTGTGATTTTAACTGCCTGTATTGTGAGTGTGTGATTCAACATGACATATGTAGCCGTGATTTTAACTGCTTGATTGCAACTGTGACAACAACAGTAACAAATTCTCAATAAATTAGTATGACATAACATATGTCTACGCATCTATTCCACAGTACTCAAAATATCTAACATGTCGACCATCGAATTACGCGTAGCAATCATTCCTAAATGTAACCCTAATTACAGATCTGGACTGATTCATCAACACAATGAGTAATTAGACTGCGATAGTTGCAATTAATCTCGAAAACGAAAGAATTAGTTGATAGTTTTGATTGATGCACATAGTTCTCTATCAGAACACCAATTTGCACTAGGTCAAGAGTATTGGGGCGAGTAGCGGCTGCCCAAAGGAAAAGATAGGGTAGAGAGAAAAAAACTTTAACTTTAAGCAATTTATCTTTTTGGTCTTGGGTAGGCTTGGTTTCTTCCTTTTGGGTCACACCATGCCTTCATCGGGTTGGTTTTATCGGTTCTTTTTTTATAAGAAGATAACAAGCTAGGTTGCCCCCTAGGAAGTGCATGTTTACAGTCCTTAGCTTGACTAAGCTCCAGTCATTCCAAAGTTGGCGGGATGGATAAAGTGAATTGGGATACCTCTCCCTCATGATAATGCTTAAGCCTATGGCCATTGACCAAGAATTAGTTTCCATTTTTCTCATTCCTGATTTCTATAATTCCATGTGGAAATGCATGTCACATTGTAATGTCTAAGCCACCTCTACTTAAGCTTTCCTAGAAGAGTCATAGCCTAGAATTGTACAGCAACACCGCATGTTCTGGCTCAAAGTATTTGGCCAAGATGTATCTATCATGACACAACCTAGTTCTCTCTTTATACAGTTTGGCATTCACATATGCATTTAGCCAAACCTCATCCAATTCATTGAGCTCTAATTGTAAAACCCTATTTTCTGGTTACGGTTTTACCCGATTTGAGTTTTGCCCTGTCCGGGTCAATATCGAGTCGGTTCGAACAAGCTTGAACCATATCAATTTTCAGACCATGAGTATGGGTCCAAGTGACCGTATAAGAATGTTATAGTGGCTGAGTATGCCCAACATGCACATGATAGTTTCAGTTATGGTACAATAAAGCATGAGTTATCAATATATACACAAGGTATACAAATGGTTGTTTTTATGAGTTAGCTAGGTTTTAGGCCTAGACCTAGGCTGTTACAGTGTTTAGTATCCATTTGGGATTTTTTCGGTATTTCATTTGCATGCAAATTTTGAATCACTAAATTGTGCCCCAATGGGCTCAGCTTGGTTGCGTCCAAGGTGCAAGGCCCATTTAGCTTTCTTGCCTCGATTCCCTTCTATAGAGTCACTTTTAGGACCCAAGTTAGTTTTAATTTTGGACAGTCTTGATTTTAGCTTACCATCCATATGTATATTGAATATACCTATAGGTGGGTCCAACTAGACCACGAGTTGTTGGACATTTAGATCATGCCACATGACAAGATCTGAGCCATTCACATCAGTCCTGGCTTCGCCATATTATATTTACAAAGATTATTCACGATTTCAGAATTTACACCCTTTAGCGCCGCTACCACTTCAGCTCGTCACCGGCAATAGAGTTTTTGGAAGCTGATTTCTGCCACTACCACCACCAGTGAGCTACCTTTGGCAAGTCCGACCACCCACACACCATCTATTTGCCAAAATCTTCATTTTGAGACCACCCATGACCATCTCCATGGCCGCGATTGCCGCCGTCGATTTCGCCACACACAACGGTGATCCCATGTCTTTTCGGCTGTTTTCAGGCCAGCCAATGGCCAGACCTTGCCAGTCGTCACTACCATCATGTTCCCCGTCCTCCTCTCCATCAATCCCAACCAGCAGCAAGACCAGCCGCACTGCTGTTGGCATTTTCATCCAACGTGCACCACTGCCGCTTGTTGAGTCCGTTTACCTATTTGCTCATGTTCACGTCTGCCTGGCCATGCCCGAGTCTGCCAGCAATGTTCGTGTCATTGTCCATCATGCCAAACCAGCCCAATTGACACAGCCCAGCAGTTTACTTAACCCATACCAAGTTGGCTCGGCCAAACTCAATCAAGTTCAGCTCGATTCAATCCTGTTCAGTCCATTTTTGGCCGTTTCTCGACCATTTTTTATCACAGTGTTGACATCATTGGTTAGGAATATTTGTGCCTCCACCTATTTTAAAACATAATCAACTGCTACTAGTATGTATAAGTTGTTAGTGGATGGCACAAATAGTTCCATGAAGTTTATAACCCAGAAATCAAAAAGCTCTACTTTGAGGATTCCATGCATGCACATTTCTTTCTTTCTTGATATGTTCCTACTTCTTTAGTACCTGTCACATTGCTTCACAAAAGAGTTAGCATCCTTGAAAAGGGTTTTGCCAATAGAAGCCTGATTGTAACACTTTCATAGCTGTCCTTTGACTTCCAACATGGTCTCTATATTCTGATGAATGACAATGATATAGAATGTCTGACATTTCTTCTTTTGTGACACACCTTCTAATCATCTAGTCACTATATTTTCTAAACAAATATTGAAGAAATCAATCATGAAGAAAATTTACATAATCTACAACCCATGGTAAGTTAGATGTCCTTACTTGAAAAAGTTGCTCGTCTAGAAAGCTTTCTTGGATTGGTATTGAACTGGCTCATTCTCCTTATTTGCTAGTCTGGACAAGTGATCACCTACTACATTCTCAGAACCCATTTTGTCTTTTATTTTTGGATCAAATTCTTGTAGTAATAACACCCATCTAATGAGCCTTGGCTTGGCCTCCATTTTAGCATGCATTTCAAAGCTGAATGGTCTGATGTGGACTATCACTTGGGTGTCCATCAAGTATGATCTTAACTTGCCCATAACATATACTACGACCAACAATTCCTTCTTTGTAATAGTGTAATTCACCTAACTTTCATTAAATATCTTGCTTGCATAGTAGATGATATTAAAAACCTTGTTAATGGCTGGCCCAAGACTATACCAATGACATAATCACTTGTATCACACATTAACTTGAATGGTTATGACCAGAATGTTGAAGCAATGTTATGACCTGAATCAACTTTTACTTTAGTAAACTGAATCCTTCTTGAAGCTTCATCAAATTTGAAAATTGCATCTTTTTTCATTAAATTGCAAAGCGGTTTTACAATTTTTGAGAAGTTCTTCATAAATCAACTACAAAATCTAGCATGGCCAAGGAAGCTTCTTGTTCCCATAACAATGGTTTGTGGGGGTTGGCATCTTCTCAAGTACATCTACTTTTGCTCTGTCCACCTCCAAGACTTTGCTTGAGACTCTATCTCCTAACACAATTCCTTCTATTACTGTGAAGTAACATTTTTTACAATTAAAGACTACGTTGGAACTTTTGCATCTCAACAAGGCTCTCTAAGCATTCATCTAATGTAGTTCCAAATATTGAAAAAAACAACGATGAAGATTTTCATGCCATCCTGCCATGTAACGACCCGTAGCCAACCAAGAGTTACCCAAACATATGTAAGGACATAAAAATAAAAACGTGTAACGATCCGCCATTTTTCATGATAATATTGTGGGCCTAACTGGCTAGGTGTTACTCAAAATTAAAGCAATTATGTCAAACATTATTAGAAATCATAACTTATAATAAAATCCCACAGTCTTGGACCATTTCCCAGCAGCCACACTTATTCCTCAATTAAATAACAAAAAGGAGTCCTCATATTACTTTGCTCTATGCTCTAGTTGTCGGATTATCTGCACACCTGCGGAGGCAATTCCGCGTTAGTGATTACAACACTAAGTAGTATAATAGCTAAAACAAACAAGTACATTCCACCATTTTCATATATTTATTTTAATATGCGGTGGAGCGATTCCGCTATACTCCAAAACAGTTGCGGGTTGGTCCGACTGTAATCCGCTAACCCTAATATGAACGGGGCATAAAATTATACATTAGTATAATTTTACTCGCGTCGAAAATGCATGCAACTAAATATTTAATATATGCCACATTAATTAATTTATTTAATTCGATAAGGTTCAACACTTCTTTATTTAATTAATTATGCTATCGCGTAATTTCTACGCGATTATCTTTTATTGATCCATTATTTTACTTTACGAATTTATTATAAGAATACTCGTTTTATTTATCAAATATAACTTTTATATGATAAAGGTGAAGTCTCTATTAAATATTCCTCATAACCCTTCAATTTAAGTTAATTGCTTTTAATCAGCCGATTAATTAATTACCGTTTATCGTGATCGAAATTTATTAATTTCATGTAATAATTTATAAATTTATTATTTTGACCACTTAACTCATATTCCTTTAAATTAATTATTTCAATGATTTTAACACGAGTTGGTATTATTATTATGATTTTTAACTCAACCCATATCGAGTCAACCCGAAATTACAAAACTGCCATTCTTCTTCTTCTTCTTCTTCTTCCCGTCACCATTCTTCTCTTCACCCAAAACGAGCACCAAGCTCTTCTCTTCGACCAAAATCTAGATCCTATCCTTCACCCATTGTCTTCCTTTCCTAGCAACCAAATTAGCAGCAACAATCAAAGGGCGACTGCACCACCACAGCGACGAACCAGCAGCCATGGCGACCTCGACCTGCTGCTATGGCGACTCAGACGTGGCCAGCAGCACCGCCCCACATGTCCCCTTCTTCCCACACAACAACCCAACGCCCAGAAGAAGAGAAACACTACCCTACAGCGTGGTATATGCAACTGGTCGTGACACAAACGCCATGGTGCTGTTGCTGCAATTCAGCAGGACGTGCTACCATCCTTGGCAATTTCAGCAGGACGTGCTACCATTCTTGGCTGTAAATTCTATGAAATCTCACCTTTAATTACTACAACATGAGTAAGGACGTTGATGCAGCAACTGATTAGCAAAAGATTATGACTTGTTGCTGTAATTAATCACAAACACACAAGAATTGCTGCACGGCAGCAACTTATGTTCGTGGGTGAATTCCTGGTTCTAATCCAGTTACATCCTCCCTTTTTCTTGTTGATTTCAGGTCTTAGTTTCCATGATTATCTTGTATTATAATCTTTGATCATATGTATGCATGCAAACTAAGAAGAAGAGAGGAAGAAACTTACCAAAACAATGGGGAAGCCGGCGTTTGTCCAAGGAGCTTATGTGCATGACGCCTCCCCTCCTTCTCCTTATAAAATGAAAGAAGGCCTAGGGTTTATGAAAACACACTTCGTTGCCGGGTAAATGGGTAAGTGATACGGTTCACTTTACTAGTTTAAACGGTTAAATGGTATGGTTTACTTAACCGGGTAAAAATACTTAACCGGTTAACTAATACTTTCCACTTGACCGGGTAATTGATAATTAACCGGGTAGCGGGTAAATAATTTAAATAAATTCATGGATACCAACGTTCGATCCCACCGCGTCGAATATATATATATATATTTTTTCCGGGTCTTTACAAAACACATCCACATGCTTCATAACATGGCAAAATAAAATGCAAAGTTATGGTTTATATATCAATGTACAGAAGGTCTTATTAAATGTTAAACAACAAGGAAGTTGC